>ML400770.1:9913-21167 GCA_005239525.1 Nicotiana knightiana | reverse complement strand
ATCGCCTGCCTTGGTCCAGGCTGGACGCCTTGGTACGGAGCTGGTACCGAATCGCATGATATCGGGACATCAAATACGATCCAAGGAACCATAACCAACGCTTTGAAATGATTAATTTACATTTTTTGGCATTTTATGGAAATTAAACTGGAATTCCTCCAGTCGTGCCTGTATTATCGCCTGGCATGGTCCAGGCCGGACGCCATAGTACGTTGCTGGTACCGGATCGCATGATATTTTTCCGGGACATAAAATACGACTGAAGGAACCATAACTAACGCTTCAAAATTATCAATTTACATTTTTTGGTATTTTATGGCAATTAAACTGGAATTCCGCCAGTCGTGCCTGTATTATCGCCTGCCATGGCCCAGGTCGGACGCCTTGGTACGGAGCCAGTACCGGATCGCATAATATTTATTCGGGACATCAAACACTACCCAAAGAACCATAACTAATAGTTCGTAATGATCAAGTTATATTTTTTGGAATTTTATGGCTGTTAAACTGGAATTCCGCCAGTCGTGCCTGTATTATCGCCTGCCATGGTCCCGGCCGACCGCCTTGGTACAGAGCCGGTACCGGATCGCATGATATTTATCCGGAACATCAAATACGACACAAGGAACTATAAATAATGCTTCGAAATGATCAAGTTACATTTTTTGGAATTTTAAGGAAATTAAACTGGAATTCTGTCAGTCGTACCTGTATTATCGCCTCCCATGGTCCAGGCCGGACGCCCTGGTACGGAGCCGGTACCGGATTGCATGATATTTGTCCGGGACCTTAAATACGACCCAAAGAACCATAACCAATGCATCGAAATGATCAAGTTACATTTTTTTGCATTTTATGTCAGTTAAACTGGAATTCCCCCAGTTGTACCGGTATTATCGCCTTCCATGGTCCAAGTCGGACGCCTTGGTACGGAGCCAGTACCAGATTGCATAATTTTTTTTTGGGACATCATATACAACCCAAGGAACCATAACCAACACTTCGAAATGATTGAGGTACGTTTTTGGCATTTTCTGGCAATTAAACTGGAATTCCGCCACTCGTGCCTGTATTATCGCCTCCCGTGGTCCAGGCCGGATGCCTTGGTACGTAGTCGGCATCGGATCACATGAAATTTGTCTGGGAAATCAAACACGACCCAAAGAACCATAACCAATGCTTCGAAATGATCAAGTTACATTTTTTGGCATTTTATGGCAATTAAACTGGAATTCCGCCACTCGTGCCTGTATTATCGCCTGCCATGATCCAGGCCGGACGCCTTGATACGGGGCCGGTACCGGATCACATGATATTTTTCCGCAATATCAAATACGACCCAAGGAACCATAACCAACTTTTCGAAATGATCAAGTTACATTGTTTGGCATTTTATGGCAATTAATTTGGAATTCCGCCAAACGTGCATGTATTATGGCCTGCCATGGTCCAGGCCGGACGCCATTGTACGGAGCCGGTACCGGATGGCATGATATTTGTCCGAGACATCAAATATGACACAAGGAACTATAACTAACGCTTCAAAATGATAAAGTTACATTTTTTGGCATTTTATGGCAATTAAACTGGAATTCCGCCAGTCATGCCTGTATTATCGCCTGTCATGGTCGATGCCGGACACCTTGGTACGGAGTCGGTACCGGATCGCATGATATTTCTCCGGGAGATAAAATAGGACCCAAAGAACCATAACCAATGCTTCGAAATGATAAAATTCCATTTTTGGCATTTTATGGCAATTAAACTGGAATTCCGCCAGTCGTGCCTGTATTATCGCCTGCCATGGTCCAGGCCGAACGCCTTGGTACGGAGCCGGTACCAGATCGCATGATATTTGTCTGGGACATCAAATACGACACAAGGAACCGTAACTATTGCTTCGAAATGATCAAGTTACATTTTTTGGCATTTTATGGCAATTAAACTGGAATTCCGTCAATCGTGCTTTTATTATCGCCTGCCTTGGTCCAGGCTAGACGCCTTGGTACGGAGCTGGTACCGAATCGCCTGATATTTATCCGAGATATCAAATATGACCCAAGGAACCATAACCAATGCTTTGAAATGATTAAGTTACCTTTTTGGAATTTTATAGAAACTAAACTGGAATTCCGCCAGTCGTGCCTGTATTATCGCCTGCCATGGTCCATGCCGGACGCCTTGGTACGTAGCTGGTACCGGAACGCATGATATTTGTCTGGGACATCAAATACGACCCAAGGAACAATAACCAACGCTTCGAAATGATCACTTTACATTTTTTGGAATTTTATGGCAATAAAACTGGAATTCCGCTAATCGTGCATGTATTATCGCCTGCCATGGTCCAGGCCAGAAACCTTGGTACGGAGCCAGCACCGAATTGCATGATATTTCTCTAGTTCATCACATACGACCCAAGGAATCATAACCAATGCTTCGAGATGAGCAAGTTGCAATTTTTGGCATTTTATGGCAAATAAACTGGAATTCTGCCAGTCGTGCTTGTATTATCGCCTGCCATGGTCTAGGCCGGACGCCTTGGTACGGAGCCGGTACCGGATAGCATGATATTAGTCCGGGAAAGAAAATACGACCCAAAGAACCATAACCAATGATTTGAAATGATCAAGTAACATTTTTTGGTATTTTATGGCAATTAAATTGGAATTCAGCTTGTCGTGCATGTATTATCGCCTGCCATGGTCCAGGCCTGACGCCTTGGTACGGAGCCGATACCATATCGCATGATATTTTTTCGGGACATCAAATAAGATCAAAGGAACCATAACCAACGTTTCGAAATGATCAAGTTACATTTTTAGGAATTTTATGGCTATCGAACTGGAATTCCGCCAGTCGTACCTGTATTATCGCCTGCCATGGTCCAAGCCGGAAGCCTTGGTACGGAGCCGGTACAAGATCATATGATATTTGTTCAGAACATCAAATAGTACCCAAGGAACTATAACCAACACTTCGAAATGTTCAAGTTACATTTTTAGGAATTTTATGGCTATTGAACTGGAATTCCGCCAGTCGTACCTGTATTATCGCCTGCCATAGTCCAGACCGGACGCCTTGGTACGAAGCCGGTACTGGATCGCATGATATTTGTCCAGGACATCAAATACGACCCAAGAAACAATAACCAATGCTTCAAAATGATCAAGTTACATTTTTGGCATTTTATGGCAATTAAACTGGAATTCCGCTAGTCAGGCCTGTATTATCACCTGCCATGGTCCATGCCGGACGTCTTGGTACGGAGCCGCTACCGAATCGCATGATATTAGTCCGGGACAGAAAATAACCATAACCAACGCTTCGAAATGATCAAGTTACATTTTTTGACATTTTCTGGAAATTAAACAGGAATTCCGCCAGTTGTGCATGTTTTATCGCGGTCATGGTCCAGGTCGGATGCCTTGGTACGGAGACGGTATCGGATCGCATGATATTTTTCCGGGACATCAAACACAACCCAAGGAACCATAACCAACGCTTCAAAATGATCACGTTACATTTTTTTTGCAGTTTATGGCAGTTAAACTGGAGTTCCGACAGTCGTGCCTGTATTATCGCCTGCTATGGCCCAGGCCGGACGCCTTGGTACGGAGCCGGTACCGGATCGCATAATATTTGTCCGGTAAATCAATACGACCTAAGGAACCATAACCAATACTTTGAAATGATCAATTTATATTTTTGGCATTTTCTGGCAATAAAACAGGAATTCCTCTAATCGTGCCTGTAGTATCGTCTGCCATGGTCCAGGCCAGACGCCTTGGTATGGAGCCGATACCGGATCGCGTGATATATGTCCGGGACATCAAATACAACACACGGAACCATATCTAACGCTTCGAAATGATGAAGTTACATTTTATGGCGTGTTATGGCAATTAAACTGAAATTTTGCTAGTCGTTATTATTGCATGCCNCATGATATTTTTTCGGGACATCAAATACGACCCAAGGAACCATAACCAATGCTTCGAAATGATCAAGTTACATTTTTGGCATTTTCTGGCAATTAAACTGGAATTCAGCCAGTGGTGCATGTATTATCGCCTCTCGTGCTCCAGGCTGAATGCCTTGGTACGTAGTCAGTATCGGATCGCATGATATTTGTCCTGGACATCAAATCCGACCCAAGGAACTGTAACCAACGCTTCGAAATGATCACGTTACATTTTTTTTGCATTTTATGGTAATTAAACTGGAATTCCTCCAATCGTGCATGTATTATCCCGGCCGGACGCCTTGGTACAGAGCCGGTACCGGATCGCATAATATTTTTCCGGGACATCAAAAACGACCCAAGGAACCATAACTAACGCTTCGAAATGATCAAGTTACATTTTTTAGCAATTTAAGGCAACTAAACTGGAATTACGCCAGTCGTGCCTGTATTATCGCTTGACATGGTCCAGGCCGGACGCCTTGGTACGGAGCCGGCACGGGATCACATGATATTTATCCGGGGAATCAAGTATGACCAAATGAACCATAACCAATACTTCAAAGTAATTAAGTTACATTTTTTGGCATTTTATGGCAATTAAACTGGAATTCTGCCAGTCGTGCCTGTATTATCGCCTGCCAAGGTCCAGGTCGGACGCCTTTTTTTTCTTGGTATGTAGCCGGTACCGGGTCGCATGGTATTTGTACGGGACATCAAATACGACCCAAGGAACCATAACCAACGCTTCGAAATGATCATGTTACATTTTTTTTGCATTTTATGGCAATTAAACTGGAATTCCTCCAATCGTGCCTGTATAATCGCCTGCCGTGGTCCCGGCCGGATGCCTTGGTACGGAGCCGGTACTGGATCGCATGATATTTCTCCGGGACATAAAATACGACCCAAGGAACCATAACTAATGCTTCAAAATGATTAAGTTACATTTTTTGGCATTTTATGGCAATTAAACTAGAATTCCGCCAGTCGTGCTTGTATTATCGCTTGCCATGGTCTAGGCCGGATGCCTTGGTACGGAGCCGGTACCGGATCGCATGATATTAGTCCGGGACAGAAAATATGACCCAAAGATCCATAACCAATGCTCCGAAATGATCAAGTTACATTTTTTGGCATTTTATGGCAATTAAACTGGAATTCCGCCAGTCAAGCATGTATTATCGCCTGGCATGGTCCAGGCCTAACGCCTTGGTACGGAGCCGGTACCGGATCGCATGATATTAGTCCGGGACAGAAAATACGACCCAAAGAACCATAACCAACGCTTCGAAATGATCACGTTACATTTTTTTGGCATTTTATGGCAATTAAACTGGAATTCCGCCAGTCAAGCATGTATTATCGCCTGGCATGGTCCAGGCCTAACGCCTTGGTACGGAGCCGGTACCGGATCGCATGATATTAGTCCGGGACAGAAAATACGACCCAAAGAACCATAACCAACGCTTCGAAATGATCAAGTTACATTTTTTGGCAGTTTCTGGCAATTAAACAAGAATTCCTCCAGTCGTGCATGTTTTATCGCGGCCATGGTCCAGGTCGGACGTCTTGGTACGGAGACGGTATCGGATCACATGATATTTGTCCGGGACATCAAACACGACCCAAGGAACCATAACCAACGCTTCGAAATGATCACGTTACATTTTTTTGGCATTTTATGGCAGTTAAACTGGAATTCCGCCAGTCGTGCCTGTATTATCGCCTGCCATGGCCCAGGCCGGACGCCTTAGTACAGAGCCGGTACCGGATCGCATAATATTTTTCCGGTAAATCAATACGACCTAAGGAATCATAACCAATACTTCGAAATGATCAATTCACATTTTTGGCATTTTCTGGCAATAAAACAGGAATTCCGCTAATTGTGCCTGTATTATCGTCTACCATGGTCCAGGCCGGACGCCTTGGTACGGAGCCGATACCGGATCGCATGCTATATGTCCGGTACATCAAATACAACCCAAGGAACCATATCTAATGCTTCGAAATGATCAAGTTACATTTTATGGCATGTTATGGCAATTAAACTGGAATTTTGCTAGTCGTTATTATTGCCTGCCATGGTCCAGGCCGGACGCCTTGGTATGGAGCCGGTACCGGATCCCATGATATTTGTCTAGCACATCCAATACGACCCAAGGAACCATAACCAATGCTTCGAAATGATCACGTTACATTTTTTGCATTTTATGGTAATTAAACTGGAATTCCTCCAATCGTGCATGTACTATCGCATGCCATTGTCCCGGCCGGACGCCTTGGTACAACGCCGGTACCGGATCGCATGATATTTTCTGGTACATCAAAAACGACCCAAGGAACCATAACTAACGCTTCGAAATGATCAAGTTACATTTTTAGCATTTTAAGGCAACTAAACTGGAATTACGCCAGTCATGCATGTATTATCGCTTGACATGGTCCAGGCCGGACGCGTTGGTACGGAGCCGGCATGGGATCGCATGATATTTATCCGAGGAATCAAGTACGACCAAAGGAACCATAACCAATGCTTCGAAATGATCAAGTTACATTTTTTGGCATTTTATGGCAATTAAACTGGAATTCCGCCAGTCGTGCCTGTATTATCGCCTGTCGTGGTCCAGGTCGGACGCCTTTTTTTCCTTGGTATGTAGCCGTTACTGGGTCGCATGATATTTGTACGGGACATCAAATACGACCCAAGGAACCATAACCAACGCTTCGAAATGATCATGTTACATTTTTTTTTTGCATTTTATGACAATTAAACTGGAATTCCTCCAATCGTGCCTGTATAATCGCCTTCCATGGTCCCGGTCGGATGCCTTGGTACGGAGCGGGTACCGGATCGCATGATATTTCTCCGGGACATAAAATACGACCCAAGGAACCATAACTAATGCTTCAAAATGATCAAGTTACATTTTTTGGCATTTTATGGCAATTAAACAGGAATTCCGCCAGTCGTGCCTGTATTATCGCCTGCCATGGTCTAGGCCGGACGCCTTGGTACGGAGCCGGTACCGGATCGCATGATATTAGTCCGGGACAGAAAATACGACCCAAAGAACCATAACCAATGCTTGGAAATGATCAAGTTACATTTTTTGGCATTTTATGGCAATTAAGCTGGAATTTCGCCAGTCGTGCCTGTATTATCGCCTGCCGTGGTCCAGGTCGGACGCCTTTTTTTCCTTGGTATGTAGCCGGTACCGGGTCGCATGGTATTTGTACGGGACATCAAATACGACCCTAGGAACCATAACCAACGCTTCGAAATGATCATGTTACATTTTTGTTTTCATTTTATGGCAATTAAACTGGAATTCCTCCAATCGTGCCTGTATAATCGCCTGCCATGGTCCCGGCCGGATGCCTTGGTACGGAGCCGGTACCGGATCGCATGATATTTCTTCGGGACATAAAATACGACCCAAGGAACCATAACTAATACTTCAGAATGATCAAGTTACATTTTTTGGCATTTTATGACAATTAAACTGGAATTCCGCCAGTCGTGCCTGTATTATCGCCTGCCATGGCCCAGATCGGACGCCTTGGTACAGAGCCAGTACCAGATCGCATAATATTTTTTCGGGACACCAAATACTACCCAAGGAACCATAACCAACACTTCGAAATGATCAAGTTAAATTTTTTGGTATTTTCTGGCAATTAAACTGGAATTCCGCCAGTCGTGCCTATATTATCGCCTCCCGTGGTCCAGGTCGGACGCCTTGGTACATAGTCGGTATCGGATCGCATGATATTTGTTTTGGAAATCAAACATGACCCAAAGAACCATAACCAATGCTTCGAAATGATCTCGTTACATTTTTTTGGATTTTATGGCTGTTAAAAAGGAATTCCGCCAGTCGTGCCTGTATTATCGCCTACCATGGTCCCGACCGGACGCTTTGGTACGGAGACGATACCGGATCACATGATATTTGTCCGGGACATCAAATACAACCAAAGGAACCATAACTAACGCTTCGAACTGATCAAGTTACATTTTTTGAAATTTTAAGGCAATTAAAGTGGAATTCCGCCAGTCGTGCCTGTATTATCGCCTCCCATGGTCCAGGCCGGACGCCCTAGTACGGAGCTGGTACCGGATTGCATGATATTTGTCCAGGACATCAAATATGACCCAAATAACCATAACCAACGCATCGAAATGATCACATTACATTTTTTTTCATTTTATGGCAGTTAAACTGGAATTCCGCCAGTCCTGCCGGTATTATCGCCTTCCATGGTCCAAGCGGGACGCCTTTGTACGGAGCCAGTACCAGATCGCATAATATTTTTTTGGGACATCAAATACTACCCAAGGAACCATAACCAACGCTTCGAAATGATCGAGTTATTTTTTTTGGCATTTTCTTGCAATTAAACTGGAATTCTGCCAGTCGTGCTTGTATTATCTCCTCCCGTTGTCCAGGCCGGACGCCTTGGCACGTAGTCGGCATCGGATCTCATGATATTTGTCCGGGAAATCAAACACGACCCAAAGAACCATAACCAATGCTTCGAAATGATCACGTTACATTTTTTTGCATTTTATGGTAATTAAACTGGAATTCCGCCAATCGTGCCTGTATTATCGCCTGCCATGGTCCAGGCCGGACGGCTTGGTACGAAGACGGTACCGGATCGCATGATATTTGTCCGGGACATCAAATACGACCCAAGGAACTATAACCAACACTTCAAAATGATCAAGTTACATTTTTTTGCATTTTATGGCAATTAAACTGGAATTCCGCCATGCGTGTCTGTATTATCGCCTGCCATGGTCCAGGCCGGACGCCTTGATACGGAGCCGGTACCGGATCACATGATATTTGTCTGGAACATCAAATACGACCCAAGGAACCATAACCAATGCTTCAAAATGATCAAGTTACATTGTTTGGCATTTTACTGCAATTGGAATTTCGCCAGACATGCCTATATTATCGCCTGCCATGGTCCATGCCGGACGCCATTGTATGGAGCCGGTACCGGATGGCATGATATTTGTCCGAGACATCAAATATGACACAAGGAACCATAACTAACGCTTCGAAATGCTAAAGTTACATTTTATGCATTTTATGGTAATTAAACTGGAATTCCGCCAGTCATGCTTGTATTATCGCCTGTCATGGTCCAGACCGGACGCCTTGGTACGGAGTCGATACCGGATCGCATGATATTTGTCCGAGACATCAAATATGACGCAAAGAACCATAAACAACTCTTCGAAATGATCAAGTTACACTTTTTAACATTTCATGGCAAATAAATTGCAATTCCGCCAGTCGTGCCTGTATTATCGCCTGCCATGGTCCAGGCCAAACGCCTTGGTACGGAGCCTGTACCGGATCCCATGATATTTGTCCGGGGACATCAAATACGAAACAAGGAACAATAACTAACGCTTCTAAATGATCAAGTTAAATTTTTTTGCATTTTATGGCAATTAAACTGGAATTCCGTCAATCGTGCTTCTATTATCGTCTGCCTTGGTCCAGGCTGGACGCCTTGGTACGGAGCTGATACCGAATCCCATGGTATTTGTCTGGGACATCAAATACGACCCAAGGAACCATAACCAACTCTTTGAAATGATTAAGTTACATTTTTTGGCATTTTATGGCAATTAAACTGGAATTTCGCTAGTCGTGCCTGTATTATCGCCTGCCATGGTTCAGGCCGGACGCCTTATTACGTAGCCGGTACCGGATCGCATGATATTTGTCCGCGACATCAAAAACGACCCAAGGATCCATAACCAACGCTTCGATATAATCACGTTACACTTTTTGGCATTTTATGGCAATTAAGCTGGAATTCCGCTAGTCGTGCATGTATTATCGCCTACCATGGTCCAGGTTGGACGCCTTGGTATAAAGCCGATACCGAATCTCATGATATTATTCCGAGACATCAAATACGACCCAAGGAAACATAACCAACACTTCGAAATGATCAAGTTATATTTTTTGGTATTTTATGGCAATTAAACTGGACTTCTGCCAGTCGTGCCTATATTATCGCCTGCCATGGTCCAGGACGGAGGCCTTGGTAAGGAGGCGGTATAGGATCTCATGATATTTTTTTGGGACATCAAATAATACCCAAGGAACCATAACCAACCCTTCCAAATTACCAAGTTACATTTTTAGGCATTTTATGGCAATTAAACTTGAATTCTACCAATCGTGCCTGTATTATCCCCTGCCATGGTCCAGGCAGGACGCCTTGGTATGAAGCCGGTACCAGATCGTATGATATTTGCCTAGGACATTAAATACGACACAAGGAANGCATTTTATGGCAATTAAACTGGAATTCCGTCAGTCGTGCCTATATTATCGCCTGCCATGGTCCAAGTCGGACGCCTTGGTACAGATCCGGTACCGGATCGCATGATATTTTTTTGGGACATCAAATACGACCCAAGGAACCATAACCATAGCTTAGAAATGATCAAGTACATTTTCTGGCATTTTATGGCAATGAAACTGGAATTCTGCCAGTCGTGGCTGTATTATCGCCTGCCATGGTCCAGGCCGGACGCCTTGGTACAATGCCGGTACCAGATCGCATGATATTTGTCCGCGACATCAAATAAGACCCATGGAACCATAACCAACGCTTCGAAATGATCAAATTAGATTTTTTGGCATTTTATGGCAATAAAACTGGAATTCCGCCAGTCGTGCCTGAAGTATCGCCTGCCTTGGTCCAGGCCGGACGCTTTGGTACGGAGCCGGTACTGGATCTGATGATATTTGTCTGAGATATCAAATACGACCCAAGGAACCATAACCAGCACTTTGAAATGATGAAGTTACATTTTGGCATTTTATGGCAATTAAGCTGGAATTCCGCTAGTCGTGCATGTATTATCGCCTACCATGGTCCAGGTTGGACGCCTTGGTATAAGCCGATACCGAATCTCATGATATTATTTCGAGACATCAAATACGACCCAAGGAAACATAACCAACACTTCGAAATGATCAAGTTATATTTTTTGGTATTTTATGGCAATTAAACTGGAATTCTGCCAGTCGTGCCTGTATTATCGCCTGCCATGGTCCAGGACGGAGGCCTTGGTAAGGAGGCGGTATAGGATCTCATGATATTTTTCTGGGACATCAAATAATACCCAAGGAACCATAAACAACCCTTCAAAATTACCAAGTTACATTTTAAGGCATTTTATGGCAATTAAACTTGAATTCTACCAATCGTGCCTGTATTATCACCTGCCATGGTCCAGGC
>ML400766.1:28778-39929 GCA_005239525.1 Nicotiana knightiana | reverse complement strand
CATCATCCCCATGATTGTTCTGGTTATGTGCATCTTCCATGTCTGTTTCAATTTGTTCAATTTTATGGTTGGCGTTTGCTTTTCCGGTTGGTCCGGTTGATGGTCCTGAAAACTTTCTCAGGGTTTGATAAGGCTTCAATTACTTCACCAGTCCTCGATGAGTTTCTAGGCATGCACCTGCAACACTTAGCAAGCGTTAAACTTACAATGTGAAAACGTAAATTTTAAAGAAAATTGACTATGTTTCAGAATTTTGTATTTCTTTCAACTCAATTGATAANTTAATCAAGTTTCTCAAGACTTTTGAATATCAATTTGGTGATGTTTAACTAATTCTACTAACAATAATAATAAACTAGCAATTAAATACAATATAATGTAAACAATGATAAATAAGGTCTAAGGTATGGTTTCCCCCGTTGGTGAATTCTTTCTCCGATACTTCTTATAGCTTGATTAATCGTCTCTATCAATCATGAACTCTCTATCTACCATAAATCTCTCTCAAGTAATTATGATAATTTACTAGACGCACTCTCTCAAGTTACGCTAGCTAGATTGCATTACAGTTCACTTTAGATTGCACCCGAAGTATTGTTATCTCTAATCCAACCTTTAAACCCTCAGTTATGACTTTCGTCTATACTCCGGGAGTGGTGTTGTTCAAACAACTACTTAAATATGCACTCTCTCTCAAGTAGATACATAATAAATAGGCACAGCTAATTAATGGCCATTCAATTAATCTACAACAAGAACGTAGTTGAACAAATAGAGAATAATCAACCAAAATATAGTAATATCGCAATAAATTCATCCCCAACGGGTTATACCAAAACCCTAGATTAAATAAGTTAGCTAGACATGTTCATAAGAATCAAACTCAAAATATATTTCATAATTGAATTACAAAGTAATGAATAAAAGATGTAGAAATCAATGTTTTGTCACTTCAATGGTTTCTTCTCTTTAAATCCTTCGTCTGCCTTCTAATTCCCCTTAAGTTGTGTTTTAGGAGTCTATTTATATGTTTAGGACAAACCCTAAATGTGTAGGAGACTTCCATTCCAACCGGAAAACACTTAAACTTGTCAAAACTCAGAATTGACCGAAACAGGGACCTGGCGTTATGAGGCTAACGCCCGGATAACGCCAGACTAGGGCTGGAGTTTGGACTCCAACTCCTGGCTAACGCCAGGCTAGGGATGGAGTTTGGACCCTAACGCTTGGATAACGCCAGGCATGGCCAAGAGTTTGGGCTCTGGCGCCCAGCTATAGCCCAGTGCACTCCTCATCGCCTCTTGAGCATATTTTCCATGTATTTGCATCCATTTAGTTCGGTTTCCATCTCCAATTCACCTACACATGAAATAGACTCGATTATGTATATAAAAAGTGTATTTTTATCATTAACGCACATAAAATGTAGAGCATATAACATGTTAAACCATGAATTCTAGCCTCGCATCATGATCCCAAGAACAAAGAAAAAGCGAAAATGTATGACATGAGTGGTATTAGAAAAAACAATGCTACCCATGTAGAGAACATTGAAACTTCACACGATTGGAGTATTCCAGCGTTGAATGAGTTGGTCCTACGTCTGGAACAGAAAATATTGGAGCTACAAGGAGAGATTGAGCAGGTCCGGAACTTGGCAAACCTTTCCCTCACCCTAAACTTCCCCGACATCAATCAACAAAACACAAGCGCCCAGAACCTGGCACCTCCTAAAACACGCAAAACCAAAATCCGCAAAATCCTCCTGTGCCTCATCAATACGTCACGCCTCCTCAAAACCATAATCCTCCAACAATACCTACTCCTCCACGAAACCATCACCATCCAACTCAATATCCAAAAACCACCACATTCCTCAAAACGTACCACAACCTACCCCTGATCCCCAAAACTCAACCAACGACCACCATTATGCCCACATTCCTGGAGTCCATAAAAACAATCCCATATATGTGGAAACTTTACCCCTTACCCCACAACAGACCCTATATATACCCGAATCCTCCAAGAAGGACCTGCTCATCAAGAATATGGCGGAAGAACTCAAGAAGCTTACTGGCAGAGTTCAAAGGGTCGAAGGTGGCAAAGGCATTGAGGGTTTGAATTATGAGGATTTGTGTATCCAGCCAGATGTAGAACTGCCGGAGGGTTACAAACCTCCTAAGTTCGAAATATTTGACAGAACTGGTGATCCGAAGGTGCATTTGAGAACGTATTGTGACAAGCTTGTAGGGGTTGGCAAGGATAAACAAATATGTGTGAAGCTGTTCATGAGGAGCCTCACTGGAGACGTGTTGTCTTAGTACATTAGTCAAAACCCAAAGAAGTGGGTTAATTGGGTGAGCATGGCGTCAGATTTCATGGATTGATTCAGGTTCAACACAGAGAATGTACCAGCCATTTTCTATATTCAGAATCTCAAGAAGAAACCGACGGAAACTTTCTGTGAATATGCTACTCGGTGGAGGTCTGAAGCCTAAAAAGTAAGGCCAGCACTTGAAGAAGAACAGATGAACAAGTTCTTTGTCAGAGCTCAAGATCCGCAATACTACGAAAGGTTGATGGTTATTGAAAACCATAAATTTTCTGATATCATCAAATTGGAAGAAAGAATAGAAGAAGGGATCAAAAGCGGAATGGTGACAAACTTCGAAGCACTCCAAGCCACAAATAAAGCCTTGCAGTCAAGAAGAAGGAAGTGGGTGCAGTAATGGTAGCCCAAGGTCTAAAGTCTCCTCTTACATACCAAACACCCCCACCCACATATCAACCTTCACCTCCCAGATACCAACAACCTGCCCCCATTTACCATACTTATAACACCCAACCAGTACACTACCACTCACCACCAGCCCGCCAAAATTACCAAAAACCAAGATCAAATTTCGATCGCAGACCAACCAGACAATACACTCCAATTGATGAGCCCATAGACCAACTATACGAGAGGCTAAAGGCTGCTAGTTACATCACTCCTATTCCCGTTGTTGCTATGGAAAACTCTTCCCAGTAGGTCAACCCAAATAAGACATGTGACTATCACTTCGGCATGAAGGTGTCGTACTTTGAAGGATAAGATTCAAATGTTAATTAACACCAAAGTCATACATGCAAAGAAGACTGCACCCAATTTCTGTAACAATCCTCTCCCGGATCACATAGGTGAAGAGGTAAACGTGATAATGACCAATGAATAATGGGACTCAGAAGGGTCAATTGGACTCATTCGAGAAGGGACAATCCTAAAACATCTCCAGCCACTCTCACACCTATCGTGGTACAAACTCAGGCACCAATTAAAGTTGAGGTAGCCACACCAACTCCGTTTGAGGTTGAAGTAACAACACCCTTCACCGTGATGGTAGCACCTACGTCGTATTATAAGTCTAACGCTATACCACGGGATTATGTAGCAGAAGCAAGAAGGAAAGGAAAAGCAAAAATGGAAGAAACAGGTGCAGCGCAAGACATGACCAGAACCGGTAGGGTTTATACACCCGAGCATTTGGGAGGAACAAGAAAAGAAGCTGCCTCTAAGCCGCTTGTCATTGAGACCGGCCCGGACGATCTTTGGGGAAAGGTGTAAGTAAGAGAATATTATGTGATTGATCATTTGAACAAAACCCCTGCTCAAATATCCATTTTATCACTGCTGCAAAACTCCGAGGCACATAGGAATGCCCTGATGAAGGTGTTGAATGAAGCCTATGTACCCAATAACATTACCAGTGGAGAAATGGCCAACATGGTAGGGCAAGTGTTGGAAAGCCACAAGATCACTTTTCATAAAGACGAGCTGCCACCAGAAGGACTAAGTCACAACAGGACACTGCATATCACAGTGCAGTTTGAGGATAAATTCATTGCCAGAGTCCTGATAGATGGGGGTTCGAGTCTCAACATATGTCCACTAACTACTCTGAAAAGATTGGGTAAAGGCATGCAAGAGAATGAGCAGGAAGTATGAATGTGAAAGCATTTGATGGGTCTCAAAGGGCCATAATTGGGGAGACCAACCTCAGCCTACAGATGAGCCCAACCTGGTTTGATGTTGAGTTTCAAGTGTTGGATATATCTGCTACCTACAACCTATTATTGGGATGACCTTGGATACATTCCGTCGGGGTCGTAAGAATCTTTAGGGGATCACCAAACCGATACAGCTAAGCGTCATGGCACAACTTTGGGCTTGGGTATGAATACACCTAAAAAGAGTATCGGAATTGGTCGCCACCATGGCATGGTCCTTATTACCCTCTAGAACAAACAGTACCACATTTGCACCAGTCATTTCATCAAGTTGGCATGATGTGGGGGTCTGAAGAAGATGAAGCTTTAGCTGGAATAAGAAATTTGTTTTTGGATGATGAAGACATGGATTGCAGTGCGATAGTTGAGGAGGAGGAGGAGGAGGAGGAAGGCCTTGTTATTCATACCATAGAGAAGGGAGTTGTTCTCAAGAACTGGACTGTTGCACCATCAAGGGCCCGTCGAGCTCCTGGGTAGCCTGGTAATTAGCATCATTTATTTTTTTGAAAGCAGTTCTATGAGCATTTAAAACATTTTCAGTATTTTTTTAAACGTATTTTGTTTTGAAATAATTGCTCAAATCATCAAACTGCACTTGTTTGACGTTTTTAAATCTTTATCAATGGATTGTTGTTTTTAGTATTTATTATTATCCTTTACATTTTCTCTCTCTACAGCGTTATTATTACTTATCCTGATGAACCTACGACTGTGACATGTAATGAGACCGGAACATAAGGATAGTGATTCAGAGGATCTGGAAGAGGATATAATACCCGAGGAAATTGTTAGAGAAGTGGAAAATTTTGAAAACAAGCCTAAGTCCAATTTGAATGAGACTGAAACGGTTAATCTAGGAGACTCGAAACAGTCAAGGAAACGCGTGTAAGCATTCATATATCGCCGTCAGAGAAGGAAGAATACATCAAGTTCTTGAAAGAGTATGAGGATATTTTTGCATGGTCCTATGATGACATGACCGGTTTGAGCACGTCCATAGTGGCTCATAAACTACCTATCGATTCCATGTGTCCGGCTGTAAAGCAGAGGCTCAGAAAGTTCAAGACAAATATGAGTTTGAAAATAAAAGAGGAAGTCACCAAGCAGATCAAAGCCAATGGTCTCAGAGTGGTTGAATATCCGACCTAGTTGGCTATCATTGTGCCAGTTTCAAAGAAAGATGGGAAAGTCAGAGTGTGTGTCGACTATCGGACTTAAACAGAGCAAGTATCAAAGATGATTTTTCGTTGCCCAATATACACATACTGATCTAAAATTGTGCCAAGAATGAACTCCAATCCTTTGTAGATTGCTTCGCGGGATATGGGAAATGGGTAGAATTTAATATCTACATGCAAAGTGGGTAGATAATATGCCTATAGGACTTGGTAATTTATTTGCTACATGTGTTGCTCGATTACATGTGCACTGTAGAGTTCATGACATTAGAAAAATCGCACACACACACACTATCATCTAGCAAACATGGATTCAAAATTTTGCAATTATTCTTATTGCTACGTGTTACTACAAAACCTGCCTATAATAACAAATGTCAATGAACTTCCTTCAATTCACTTAGCTTATCACTAGAAGTCATGCCTATTGGATTTTGATCACTTCATTTGCTATTGTATCATATTTTTCACTAAAAATATTGTTTATAGGACTAAGTATAACAATAAAACGAGTTCTAAGCGTCAACTGTTAGAGATCCTGCCTATAAAAATAATTGCTCGTTAATTGGTTAATACTAGACTACTCAAACACTGTTTCTGAGCGCCACTGTTAAAAAAACCTGGATAATCCTGGGACTCTTCCCTGCAGACTTTCCTATATTCAACTGCGTAGATCACCTATTCATCACACATATAGGATTGGTAACTAAAAAAACCTTTAATAATCAGCTTTTGATACCTACATAATTCTATCTATAAGCAATATCCTGCATCTGAAATTGCCTACATACTTTGATCGCCTAGAAAGCATGTCTATAGGTTTAAGATTCTGGATTCTGCAGATTCCTAATTGACATATGTGTTTGCGTGCATTTGTTTCTTAGGTGTGGAGGTCAATGTGAGCCTTTAATTGCTTTTATGTGAAGTCCTTATTTGTTTTGTTTGTCGCCTAGTTTGGCAATTTTGAACTACCTAGATAATGGTCTAGAACCATCCAAATAGAGTTCCAAAACCTCGTGGACCATAGGCGTGGGACGGGTAGTGCACGCATAGGGCACGACTTAGAATTGAATTAGAGAGCTCATAGGTAAAAAAATTTAACATAGTAATCAGGTAGCAGGAGATGATAGTATGTGCCTGCTAAATAATATGAGTAACATCCTATCTCAAGGGAGTTACGAGATATTGTTTATGTTGCACGAGGTGATCCTTTATGCTAAAAAACATAGGACACCCCCCCCCCTTTTTCTTTCTTTTCTATTAGAATAAAAAATAGTTGTACCTCTATATTCAAGATCTCTTTGTAATAAAATTCTTAGATTTTGTGCTCTATTTGCTTACTTGATCACATAGACTAATCCATATAATTTAAGTTCGGCCGGGACCCATATTTGTGGACCTCGAGAAGTGCCTAACACCTTCTCTTTGAGGTAACTTGAGCCCTTACCCAATATTTGGTGATGTAGACTAGTTAAACCAGAGTCATTTGTAAATAGGTACCCTAACACACCTTAAAAACCTTTAGGTGTCGACTCTCTTCTTTTAATACCTCCTTAAAAGAATTGTCACATATCGAAATCCGATTTCGCGAGAAAAATGGGCGCAACAATTACTTCCTTTCATGTGATTTTAGGTCTACCCCATCTCCTTTTAACACCTTCCATCATCATAGATTCAAACCTATAGACCAGTGCATTTGTAAGTCGGCGAATAACATGACAAAACTATCTCAAGCGATCTTCTCATGTTTATCTTCAATTTGTGCTACTTGAACCTTCTAGCGCATGCCTTTTTTTTAAATATAATCTTGTGTGATTGCACATCCATCTCAGCATTCGTATTTCTCCAACACTCATCTTGTAGATATTTTAAACTTTAGCAGCCTAACATTCAATATCATATAGCACAGTCGGTCTTATAGTTGTTCTATAAAACTTATATTTACCTTAGTAGACATACTTATATCATATAATACCCAGTGGAACTTCTCCATTTCAACCATCCAATTCTAATCACATGAGTAACATCTTCGTCTATCATTCCATTCTCTTGAAACAACGAGCCTAAATATCTAAATTTATTTGCATTTTGGCAACACAATTTTATCTAGTCTCACCTCAACTTTGCTCTTCTGATGCTCAGGATGAATAAAATTGTCGTGGATGTACTTAGTCTTACTTCTATTTATCTTAACATATTTACTCTCTAATTTGCTTCTCATAAAGCTTTTGGTAGATATTTCTTTCTTTCGCAATAAATTTTCATCAAACTTCTTAGCAAGAACATAGCCTTTGGTGTTGATCAACTAGGCATAAATCCAGACTGATTCTCCGTCACTCTTATCGTGCTCCTAAGTCTATGCTCTATCACTCTTTTTCAAAGTTTTATCGTATGACTCATGAGTTTAACACGATATTTTGCATAACTTTAATATGTTCTTTGCTCTCATAGATTGGAATCAAGGCACTCTTCCTCCATTCTTCGGGCTTCCTACCACTTCTTAGTATGTCGTTAAATAGTTTTGTGAGCCATACCACTCCAACACCCCCAAGACGCTTCCAGACGTCTATAGGGATACTATTGTTTACCTCGAGAATACGAGTAACAATTAAGTTTGATTTTGTGGTTTTAAAGATATGTGATCTAGTCCAATACTAATTAATAAACAAGTAATGTAGAATATGAATGAGAAGAATCGATAAACCAAACCGGTGTTGCTAGAGCAATAGAGACCTCGAGCTCGATGACCTCGAAGTAGGTTAGGAGCAATGAAGCAAGAATAGTAAAGTAAGTGTAATAAAGATAAAGAATGATTTTGAAGAGGAGTAAACGAGAAAAGTAAGATAGTATATTCTTTGCCAATGATCAGATAGGTATACAAATGATTGGGGTCCCCTTTATATAGGAAGGGAAATCCTAAATAAGGTACATATCTATTTGTAGTAAAGAATCTTATTGGTACAACTGTATAAAAATCTAGTACGGATTCATACTAATTCGTACAAATCAATAAATTTGCTCAATGATCTTTGGGGACGTGGCGAGAATCTTGTCCTTTCCATAACAAACTCACAACGGCATTATTCGGGATCGGTCGTGCCTGGCTTCTATGCTCAACGAGCACGCAGGCCCTCGAACCTATAATTCCACCTTCGAACCCGAGCTCGACATCTTCTAAACTTTTTCCCTCGAGGCAGTATCTCGAGCCTACGAAATCAGGCTCCCCGATTTCGACCGTATACAGAGAGTCCCGCGTTTCTTACAATGAAATGACAAGATCAGATTGAATTTTTGAGTTTCTGAAGTCCCCAATGGTGAAATCATTCCCATGATGCAAGTGTTGAAATGACCAAAGCGTCCCATCGGTTCTATTCACCAAATCATTAAATGCATGTCAGAGTTGGTCGACCATCTATTTGAAGGATTCTGCCGATGCCCAGATGGATTTGAAGGGGGCTGCCGATCGAGAGAAAAGGAGCAACGACTATTCCAGGTGTCGCTCTTGGAGGGAGACTCTCGAAGAGGTCCACGCCAAGGGCTTCGATCTCTTTGAAGAGATAAAGCAAGCTAAGGTAAATGAGGCCGAAGCCAAATTTGTCCTTACCTCCGACGATGATGATGACGTCGAAGATGGCCAGGGTGGTTCGGAGATGAATAGGAGGAGATTGAAGGAGAGGTTACTCCCGGGGAATAGGCTGGTCCCGAGGGAGTAACAGGTCTGGGGAAAGTCATTGGCTGGGGGGGGGGATTCCCTTATGGCGTAGATAACAAATATTTTCTATATTTTTGTAATCTTCTTTTTATTTTGTAGAACTCCTTTGTAATTCCTTTTGTATATATGAAAAAGAAAGGAGTTTCCTTGATTGTTTAGCCTTCAATTCCCTTCAAAATTTGCTCGATTTTTTATGCTATAACTCTTGATAATTGAATAAGCATCGGCTCAAATCCGGGGTAAGGTAAGCTCTTAGGTTTACTGCCAGAATACCTCTTATGGTTTTATCCTCGGGCTAAGCTTTTAGTCTATTTAACGCTAGCTTAAGGTGATGGGACTTTTGAATCCGAGCTAAGTGAGAGTAAGGCCTCGAGCTCTGTGTGCTTTGCCCTTTATGTTCTTATATATTGGCCCTTAGGCTCTTCTAGGTTGGCCCTTAGGCTCTTTTAGGTTGACCCTTAGGCTCTTTAGGTAGGGCCAATTAGGCATTTAAAGTGCCTATCTTTTTTCCCTCTTTCCGGCTAAAAGACTTAGTGAAAAATTTAGTATGCCTTAGCATGTGTTTTTTGTATTCGCACTCATTGGGTTTTTTCGAAGGTTCGATCGACTTGAAACTCATTTGTAATTCGTTGTGTAACAATAATTGAATACCTCTTGAGATTTTTCCGAAGGCTGATATTATCGAAGCCTCTGAATTATTCAAGGGCTGGTTTTATTGAAGCCCTTTATCATTTGCTTTTGCTGAGGGTAGGCTGATTTAACCGATTTTTTAAAGTGCTTGAACGCCTTTAGTTTTATGGCGGATGTCGGACGTCTCCGAGCCACATTATTTTGGCCATAGCCTTTTCATATGACTGTAGTCTTTCATATGGTCGTAGCCTTTTATATGGTTGCAGCCTTTAGTCCCCGAGTATGGTGTCCTTGGCCTTTGTATCGAGGGGATGCCTCTTTGAGGTCTTATGAGTTCGAGTTCTTGATGAATCGATGTATTGGATGTCGATGACAGTCCCTGAGTATTCGGGGTGCATTTGCGTTATGGCCCTTGAGCCGTTTCTTGTAGAATTATAAGTGTGAAACTCGTATATAGTAGATTTCTTTGGAACAGAAAGTGTTTTGATATAGTAAAAATGCTTCTTTGAATAATTGATACATGCGTACATGTTTTGTCGTTGGGGGCTCGATTATTCTATATGGACACGGTTCATTTAACCGTTTGGCCCCTACAAAGTTCTCCTATCGAGGCCCTCATTGGCGTGAATTATTTTCTTCGAGAATACAACCTCCGAGGGTGATGCCTCACAGTATTCGATGTTAATTGAAAAGAAGCCTTTAATACTTTGTTGAATTCCCCTTAGGTAGCATATAAATGTTGCCTTGTTAAAAACCTTGCCAGAAAAACCCGTTTGGGATAAAACCCGATCTAAGGGAAAAAGAGTGCAACGCATGCTTTAAAGCCTAGGGTCTTCGAGTTGAAGGGTGCTTCGATGTCTCCAATCGAACACCTGCAAGGAGTTAGTCTTAACTATAAATGAAAAGGGGGAAAAGGTCATACCTTAGCAATAATATCGTTTGAGTAGTCATATTGTCACGACCCAAACCGATGGGCCGTGACGGGCACCCGATACCTTACTCGACCGAGTACCAACGTAACGTATCTTTCTTATTACATTAACATATACACGTGACATACGGGCCTAATAGGCCAACATAATCATTTATAAACTCAAAACATAGGCCGACAAGGCCGTACAATCTTCCACGTATACGACATATGTCTACAAGCCTCTAAGAGTACATAAATTTCATAAAGGTCGGGAAAAAGTCCCGCCATACCAAACAATACCCGTCTAAATTATACTAACCAAAAAAGTGACTCTGAAGCAAATGGAGCGCACCAACATCTTCTGCAGATTTGATAGCCTACTTGGAGGGCTCTCGACCTGTCTATCGGGACCTGCGGGCATGAAATGCAGCGTCCCCAGGCAAAAGGGACGTCAGTACGAATGATGTACGAGTATGTAAGGCACATAAATAAGTACATAAGAGACATGGAAGAAATATAGAGCACATGACTCAACCTGTAAGCCTGAATAGCTTTGTAAATCATAAATTACTTTTAGCGTCATGCATATGCATATGAATGTCATGTCGTGCATAGGTACATGTTTCATAACATCATCAGCCTCTGAGGGCATCCCATCATATCATATC
>ML400766.1:11595-22785 GCA_005239525.1 Nicotiana knightiana | reverse complement strand
CTCATCCTCCCCTAGTCTAAAGGGAAAGGGGAGGATGAGAGAAGATTTTTTTTTGGGGGGGGGGGGGGACACTCTGAAAATTCACTCTACAACTGCTTTTTACTGAGCACTGGAAAACAAATCAGTAGAAAGAAATCTGTTTTCTTAAGAACTTTTGAAGGTTTTCTGTGGGTCCTCTCAATTGGTGGTCTTCTTTGATTTGCTTCTGATTTTTTTTTTTCGAAATTCCTCTGGTTTGGGTTGTGGAGCTGGGGTTAGTTTTCTGGTTGTTGCTGGGTTTCTGGTTTGTGCTGCTGAATATGCCTCTTCTTAGCTGTTTTACTGTCTGCTTGACCTTTATTTGGTCAGGATCTTTGTTATTTTCTCTTCGAAAAGAGGTATGTAACAATGAACTTAAATGAAATTGTTATACTCAGAATTTGGTGTTTAGTTTGATGCCAAATGCTTGATTCTTGTTATTTGTTTTTGAGATTATGTCAAGGCTAAATCTTCTTCTTTGTTCTTAGTCTATGAATCTGAAGTAATATTTAGTTGATAAGATGTTAAGGAATCTGAATATATGTTGTAATATCTAAATGCTTAAGATTGTTCTGTTTTGATTTTAAGTTGGTTAAAAATGTATTGAGTATCATGTGATATCGGTTTTATGTTAGTCCATTAGTGGAATAATCTGCACTTGTATGTTGAATCTGACCTCTTCTATGGTCAGGTTCTCTTTATAAGTGTGCAGAAAATATTCTTTCAATTGGGTCTCTTTGGTCAATAAAGAGATTCAACAAGCAAGTCTCTAGATGGTTTAGGATATTGGCACTAGGGTAGATGAATATGACTTCTTAACAGTCAAATTCACCCCTTAGTAGTGCACAAACATTAGTATGGTTGAATTAAGTTTACCCTTTTAAAGGGTAGGAAATATGTAATTAAGAAAGGCATTAGAGTGAGGAATCTGAACCTTTGAATGGTTAGATTCATCCTCTAAAAATGCCTAAATAAGAAAGTTTCTATATAGTTTAGAATTATGTTAGTATTAGCACTAGGGTAGATGAATTTGACTTTTAAATAGTCAAATTCACCCCCTTGGTAGTGCATAAACAGTAGCCTAGGGTGCTAGAAATCACCCTTACGGATATGGGGTGGGTAATTAAAAGGCCCCCTTAGAGAAAAGGATCTGAATCCTTCAATATGAGCAGATTTATTCTCACAAAAATGTCTAAATGATCAAGTTAAGGAATTAATACGGACTAAAGGTCCCAAGTATAAAAATGACAAGTCCAGAGGTGAATTGATCCTTTTATGATCACATTCTCCCTGAGAAAGTACATAAATAATTTTGCCAGGTAATATGGTTTGAGCACAAGCATTATCAGAATTAAAATTAACCTTCCCATGGTGAGTTTGGTTCTGGTAGTTGCATAACACTCAAACAAATGGGGTGTTTTACAGATTCCAAAGAGAAGACTCAAATGTAAGGCTTCAAGAGAGCTTCGAGTCAGCAAATTAGTTAGAATTTTATTTTTAGTTTCTTTCATTCTGGAAAGTGTATAGTGGCAGTCAAGTTATAACCCCCTCCCTGTATTTCTTGTGCTTTCATTGTAATGTAATTTAAAGACTGTACTGTATGCTTAATTTCAATTTTTATTCATGTTCCTAAATTTTGAGTTTACATTTTTCTGTTCTGCAAATGATATTAAGAACGTATGTAAAAACTGCATAAACACCCTGTTTGGATTTTTTTTACTGGAAAAATGTTTATTTCAAATTCAATAGAGTTTAAACATGGATAGAATCAGTAGATCACCTTCAATTTACCTTGGGTCTCGTAAATCTGCGAGAATTAATGTATACATACATGCGAACATTAATTCTTTGGAAGCATGAGATTAGTTTGTTTAGAATTGATAAGGATTACTGTATCTAAATTAATAAAGACCGACTGTGGTATGATCTTTGTTAGAAATCAAAAAAATTCAGGCAGAACTAGAGTGATTTCATATTGCCCATCCATATCAGAATTAATAAGTAACATATTTGGACATCTGAATTTCTTAAGTGTACACATCTGAACGAATGTGGGACGTCCTGATTCCCATACTTGCCATCGTTGGTAAAAAGAACAAAAATTATGTCCAGAAATAGCCAAGAATAGGGTGGCCTAAAGTGATTAATTGGGGCAAAATATGGCCATAGCCCGAAAATTATTTCCTTTTAGGCTAACGAATTCCTCTCTTTCTTTAGACAAACCCTCTAGATAAAATCAGGCCCTTTAGATTGAAATTTGATAAAGAATCAACTATTATCTCAAATTACCATAAACTACACTCGGGAGTGGAAACTCATGCCCTCCGACCCTCACTCCAGACAACTAATAAAACGCATATAGCAACCACGGGTGCATTTCATGTGACGTGATTGCCATGTGTTCAAAACCAACAAGTGTACGCCATCGTAACTTGTCCAAGATAAATCCATAAACGCCCTAATTGCTTTTAAAACTAAAATGTTATTTCAAATAGAAAAACCTGAAGAATAATCAAACATCACCTCAAATAGGCACTTTAAAACTGCCATGACCATAGTCTTGACTACGTAATCTACACTCGGGTGCGACAACTCATGTCCCCGTCTCCAACTTCAAATTTTAATAAAAATCACATGTTGTAATTGTGGGTGCATTTCATGTGGCACAGTTATAATGTGTCCAAAAATAAACAAGTGAACGCCATCGTGACTTGTTTCAAGATAAATCCATAAAAGCGGCCAAAAAATGAAAAAAAGGCTAAAAAGCACAATAGGTTTAAAACATGTAAATAATCAGATAATTAGGCCAAATATTAATAGTTAAGCAATCGTTCTAGAACCACGGAACTCGGGAATGCCTAACACCTTCTCCCGGGTTAATAGAATTCCTTACTCGGATTCTGGTCGCAGACAAATTAAAACAGAGTCAAAATTTCCTCGGTTTGGTATTTTTAAATAACACGGTATCCCGGAGCATCGTCAAAAATGCGGGTGGCAACTCTGAAATAAATAAATAAATCCCAAATCCAAATAATGTCACTTAAAGTGGAAAAACTCCCTTATTACCCTCCATTAACCCAGGGGTAGTGAAAAAGGAGGTGTGACACTGATATTTTGACTGCCTTCCCAGTGGCACTTTATTTTATTCCCATAACACTCTTACAGTACCTTTAACTGCTTTGACTCCTATTTGAATATATCTCAACTGTTATTATGACATTATTGCGAGGCTGAATCCTCCATGTTGGGGGTTTACTATATTAATCTTGCAGGATCTGCTGATTTGTCTGTAACTTCTTGTCTAGTCATGACTAGGCTTTTCCGGAATCAACTACTAACTATTCGTCGTCCCATTTTAATATCCATATTCCGCGTAATCTTTCTTGAGTTATTTCCTTGTCTTAACTTACCTCACGTATTGGCTCCTTATCTAATAATAACATCCCGGGCAGGAACTCTTACTTCCTTTTCTTGTCGTCGTGCTTACATAACGTCCTGGAATCATAGCATATCTGTAACATTTGAACAAGTGAAATCTCATCCCTTTCTCATTCTTATCGTATCCTTCCTTTATCGTTCCATAGTTACTAGATCCACTTAATTCTAAATTACTGCCACATCATTCCATATTCCCCCCTTTAGGGGTGTACTAAGACTTGAAGCTATGACGACCTGCCTATAGATGTTTTTCCTCTTTATCTTTGGCGTCCTTTAACATCACCAATTACCCTTACTTGCCTTGTGATAATCCTTCTGTATCAAGGATAACAAAATTCCCTACTCGCGAGGGTGACACTTAATGTAACCGGTACCTACAGTCCCTTAATATTAACTTTGCGTAAATTACTTGCTTTAGGGAAGCGTCTTCCAGAATGACCATTCTCTGATTTTCTCCTGAATCTTCTTCTGTTGTCCATTCTACTACCGATGGAACGAAATCTGAAATTCTCATGAGGCCGACGATTATCAAATCACCCAGTCCCTAATTTATGTTTAGTTTATCTTGTTCACCAATCCATATTGGTTTCTATTATTCAGGGGTTTTAACTTTTCCTTCAGGTAGTCGCACTGGAGTCACGAACTTGTTTCTTGAAATGAGGATATGACTTTATGGACTATACTCTTTTGTTGTCTCAAAGCCTATCACCTCTTGTCTTTTCCTTTACTTGACTATAGATTCTGTAATACTGTCATCTTTTTTATCTACCGTTGTCATCCATGTATCATATCTTACTCATAATGCTCCATCAACTCTTTTCTTATTTACCGCTAACATTTATGTCTATCACTTTATTCTGAAAACTCGAATAAGAAATTCTTTTGCTTCCAGCTTCCCTTTGCTCCATCCAGTGGATCTTCAAGTTGCTTAACGTTCTTGCTTTACTAGGGACGCGAGCCACACTAAGGTAATATTTATCCCTTCAAGGCTTATAGTGCATGTCTTTGTAGCACTCATATCTGGCTGCACTATTTCAGAGTGCACCATCTGGTGTCTCATAAGGAGATCTATTAGCATATTTGCAATATCCTTCAGAAATGTCAACTGACGCAAACAATTCATCCATCATATATTTCTTATACTACTTTTGTTAACCCCCATAGGGCATATCTGGAAGGGGTGCGACCAATTATATATATACCTTTGTTACTATTGAATATAACTCAAAAAACTTATGTTTCTCTGTCTGAATTATAAACGATGTTAACCTTCATTAACTGGGTACCTTGTACCCTTTTTCACCTTGCTCCTTTTACTTACTGAAACTTGTACTTACCTTCTTAATCTCTCATTGTCCTTCACCATAAAGATGGATAGGCGTTCTTGCCTTAAGGCTTCTTATCAAGAAGCTTACAACTTTCAGTACACCCATGATCTGCTAAAAACCTCACAGTTACTTATCGTAGGCATCATACAAAAATTCAATTCCTCTGACTCAGCTTTTCTCTCAACTATCTCTCTTTCCAACCTTCTTTTCGGATATAGGTATTGTCTTATTACGAATAGAATAGAANACACACCCATAAACAAGACTCTACTAGACACGGCTTGTAGACTCCCTAGGACAGAACTGCTCTGATACCACTTTTGTCACGACCCAAACCGATGGGCCGCGACGGGCACCCAATATCTTACTCGACCGAGTACCAATGTAACGTATCTTTCTTATTACATTATCATATACACGTGACATACGGGCCTAATAGGCCAACATAATCATTTATAAACTCAAAACATAGGCTGACAAGGTCGTACAATCTTCCACGTATACGACATATGTCTACAAGCCTCTAAGAGTACACAAATGTCATAAAGGTCGGGATAGAGTCCCGCCATACCAAACAATACCCGTCTAAATTATACTAACCAAACAAGTGACTCTGAAGCAAATGGAGCGCACCAACATCTTCCGCTGAGCTGATAGCCTACTTGGAGGGCTCTCGACCTATCTATCGGGACCTGCGGGCATGAAACGCAGCGTCCCCAGGCAAAAGGGACGTCAGTACGAATAATGTACCGAGTATGTAAGGCACATAAATAAGTACATAAGAGACATGGAAGAAATATAGAGCACATGACTCAACCTGTAAGCCTGAATAGCTTTGTAAATCATAAATTACTTTTAGCATCATGTATATGCATATGAATGTCATGTCGTGCATATGTACATATTTCATAACATCATCAGCCTCTGAGGGCATCTCATTATATCATATCGGCCACTGTGGGCAAAATCATCATCGTATACCAGCTGATCAGGTGGTGGTGCATATATAACGCCATAACCTTTCCCATATCCTACATATATATACATACATATATATGCGTATATAGCGCCGTTTGAATATACATACATAAATACGCGTATATAACACCGTTTGAATCATATTTCAGCCACTGTGGGCAACATCATCATCATATACCAGCTGATCAGGTGGTGGTGCGTATATAACGTCGTAACCTTTTCCCATATCCCATATACATATATATACATATATACGCGTATATAACTCCATATGGTCATGGGTTAATGTGCATATGTAAATGCATGAAATGCATATGAAATACGTCAATAAAATCTCTCGGTGTGTCATAAGGTCATTATGCCTCTGATTAATATCATGAAATAAATTTTACCAACATACGTATTTTCGAGACCCATGAACAGAAGATAATAATAATTCTCATGGGGAATCAAGAATATAGATACCCCTACTATTTCTATAAATAGATTAATTTATAGAAACTATGTATTTGCTCGTTTCTTCAGTATAATTTAGACCATGCCAAAAGAAAGAAGGGATAGCCTTAACATACCTGGAATAGGGAAAACCTTGTATAATATTCTTGGAATAGATTGCACCGTACTCATTTAGAACCACAAAATTCCGTTGCGATTATACAGTATAATTTTGCACGAACTCCTCTGCTAAACCAAGAACCTACGTTGATAATACAGTATGAAGTGTTGTCATGAATTTCGGGACAGTAATTACTCCTATGCCCTTCCTGTCCACAATTTCTATAGTAAAATTTCACTTCTGCAATTAGAAAACTCGGCTATTATCTTCATCTTGAAGAGAAACATGCTTTCATTTTAAAATTCTCAAACAAAATAGCATATTGAATTTAGTATATACAGAAGAGCTTAATGAGAGCACCACTTGATATGCAGGAATATGTGCCAAGACATTGGCTTTTCTGATAAGTGAAAAGGATACTAATGACACCTGCCCATAAATTAATATGAGTCAATTTCTCAAATGGTGGCCTTCTGCCACGTTTTGTTGCGGAGGGATTTAAACTCATCCACTTATTAGTTAATCGGGTAATATTTTGTTATCCGGTAATTAATCTATTACCCGTATAATTCAAAAATTACCACAAATTACTTAAAATATTACTCACTTTCCACATACCTTATACACCTTACTATTATGGCCACTTGGTACCTTGTATGGTACTAGTCCATAAATACCGGGTATTAACGCTCGGCCCGAATTTTATCCCAACATGTCAAACTTGGACGAAAATTCATTTTCTTTGACTTGCTTCCCTTCTCACCTTCACGAATTTACTCTTCCCTTGTTTGAAATAACATAATCCTTATAATCTCCAAATAATCTTTTCCTTGGATTGATGTCAATTACCTTACGACAAATTCAACGTACAATATTATAGGGTACAACATCGTCATAATTTAATACTGCGAAGCGTAACATCATTGTAATATAGTACTACAGGACGTAATGTCGACGTAATATTGCGGGGCGTAACACATATGTTCCAATTATTTGGTAGTTGCTCGCCTTCCATTGTGCTAATCCCTACAACTCCAAGGACTCGGTACGATCCTTCCCGATTGGGCCCTAGTTTCCCTTTATTTGGATCTCGAGTATTGAGGGTGACTTTCCTTGAAACTAAGTCCCCGACTCCGAAATGGTGAAGGTTCTCCCTTCTATTTTAATATCTCTCGATCCTTTGCTTTTGCGCGTCCATTCGATCTAATGCGGCTTCACGTTTTCAATCTAGTAGCTTGAGACAAATGTTCATAGCCTTGTGGTTCGAAGCCTCGGTAGTGTGTTGAAACCTAACGCTGAGTTCTCCGACCTCGACCGGGATCAATGCTTCGGACCCATACACCAAAGAAAAGAGGGTTTCCCCCATGCTCGACTTCGATGTTGTTCGATATGCCCATAGCACCGCGGGCAATACTTCTCTCCATTTCACTTTAGTATCATTCAACCTCTTCTTCAAGTTTTGAAGGATAGTTTTGTTTGTGTACTCGTGGCAATTTGCGCTTTTGATTTTATGTTCCTTGAAGAATTTTGTCACTTTGTTGCTGACGAACTTCTTCCCATTGTCACATACTATTTCGGCGGGTATCTCGAACCGACATGCGATATGGTCCCATATGAAATCAATGACTTTTTTTCTCTTATTTTCTCGAAGGCCTGCGCTTTTACCCATTTTGTAACTAGTCAGTCACAAACAAAATAAATTTAGCTTTACCTGGCGCCGTTGGTAGGGCGCCGACGATGTCTATCCACCATTTTATGAATGGCCATGGGGATAGGACCGAATGGAGTTGTTCATCGGGCTGATGGATCATCGGTGCGAACCTTTGACATTTATCACACATTCGAACGAATTCCTTAGTATATTTTTCCATGTTATCCCAGTAATACCCTGCTCTAATTACCTTGCGAACCAAACAGTCGGCACCAGAGTGGTTCCCACAAGTGCCTTCGTGGATTTCTCGCAATACATAATCGGTGCCTCCCGATCCTAAGCACACTGCCAGTGGTCCGTCGAAGGTTCTTCTGTATAATGTTCCATTTCATCGAGCGTGAATCGAGCTGCTTTGGCTCGTAAGGCTCTTGACTCTTTTGGGTCTGAGGGGATCTTCTAGTGCTTCAAGTATTCGATATACTTATTCCTCCAATCCCATGTCAAACTTGTTGAATTAATTTCCGCATGTCCCTCTTCGATCACCGACCTTGACAATTGGACGATAGTCCATGGGACAATATCATCTTCTTTGACCGACGACCCCAAATCGCAAGTGCATCGGCCTCACTGTTCTGTTCTCGGGGTACATGGTCCAGTGTCCATTCCTTGAAGCGGTGCAATGTCACTTGAAGTTTTTCCAAGTACCTTTGCATTCTATCTTCTCAAACTTTGAAGCTTTTGTTTACTTGGTTTACTACCAAAAGTGATTCACACTTGGCCTCTATGACCTCTGCTCCCAGGACCTTAGCCAGTTCGAGACCTGCAATCATGGCCTCATACTCGGCCTCATTGTTAGTCAATTTAGAAGTTTTGATAAATTGCCTAATGATATTGCCCGTAGGCGGTTTTAAAACAATACCGAGCACGGACCCTTTCACATTCGAGGCACCGTCTGTAAAGAGGGTCCATACCCCCGAAGACGTACCCGTTTTTAACAAGAGTTCCTTTTCTACTTCGGGTACGAGGGCAGGCGTAAAATCAGCCACGTAGTTTGCCAAAATTTGAGACTTGATAGCCGTTCGGGGTTGATAATCGATATCATACCCTCCAAGTTTGATGGCCCATTTGGCCAATCCGCCCGATAATTCGGGTTTATGCAAGATGTTTCAAAGTGGGTATGTAGTTAGTACACATATAGGGTGACATTGAAAGTATGGTTTTAATTTCCTAGATACGCTTATTAATGCAGGTGCTAACTTTTCCAAATGCGGGTACCTGGTTTAAGCATCTCTTAGGGTTTGACATACATAATAAATAGGAAATTGCGTACCTTGTTCTTCTCGAACCAGCACGCCACTTACCGCCACCTTGGACACGGCTAAATACAAGTAGAGTTTTTCATCCTCCTTCAGAGTATGAAGCAAGGGTGGGCTCGAAAGATACCGCTTTAACTCTTCTAAGGCTCGTTGACACTCCGGAGTCCATGCAAAGTCGTTCTTCTTTTTGAGTAGGGAAAACAAATGATGACTTCGATCCGATGATCTCGAGATAAACCGTCCTAGGGTAGCTATCCGTCCGGTTAGCCGTTGTACGACTTTCAAATTGTTTACGATGGTGATTTCCTCGATGGCTTTGATTTTGTCGGAGTTGATCTCGATCCCCCTGTTCGACACCATGAAACCTAAGAACTTTCCCGAGCCAACTCCAAAAGCGCATTTCTCGGGGTTGAGTTTCATGTTGTACTTTCTTAAGATGTCAAAAGTTGCCTGCAAATGAGTCAAATGGTCCTCTGCGCGTAGGGGCTTAACTAGCATGTCATCAATATAAATTTCCATAGTTTTGCCTATCTGATGAGTGGTTGTCTCCGGTGGATCCCTATCATATATAAGTGGGACCAAGAAAAGCAATCAATGTTATCGATAAGGAATTGAATGAGTTTTTTCATGAGTTCAGGGGTTAATCTCGTCCCCAGGTATACCTTTCGTTTTGACAGATACTCGATCAATATCACCTGCTTAAGTTCCTCGATTGTGGACTTCGTTGCATCTGACTCCTCGGGGGAGACGAAAGCTTGAGGGGTAAGGAAATCTTCCTCTTTTTCCTCGACCACTTCTTCCTCGGTCTCAACCGAGGATATAGAATGGGATTGCTATTTAGGTACCTGGTTATCCTTGACGCTCGACTTTTCCAAGGGCCTTGACACCGGTGCCAAGTCATGGACTAAAAAAATCTCCTTAGCTGCGTGCTACTCCCTATATACTGTTTTTACGCCATTTTTTGTTGGGAACTTCATCATTTGATGAAGGGTTGATGGCACTTGTCAAGACCTCAAATCTCTACTGGTCGTGATGGCGCCTATCGTGATACTAGGCTAGCCAATTTACTGAAAATAATGAAATGATTTTCCATTTAATACATCAAATATCCGAATTTTCATAATAATTTTGTTTCTTAAGCATTTCAAAAACAATAAAAATGATTAGAACATCTAAGCACAGTCCCAACATCCGGAGTCAACTGTCATGAGCTTCTAAGAGATGATACAGTCTAATACAAATCCTCTACTACAACCAGTCTGGGAAGTAAAGTACAAATGATAGAATAGGAAGGAGAAAGAGCAGTGTTGCGGACGGCGAGTAGCTACCTCACAATCTCAGAATAATGCTCCAAATGGGGTAGCTCAACTATCGCCCTGCCCCGGTACCTGAATCTGCACATAAGGTGTAGGGAGTAACGTGAGTACGCCAACTCGGTAAGTAACCAAAGTATCTAAAAACATGAGTGTAGTGACAAGCATTTATAAATCATGTAAATCCATATAATAAGTGACTGTGGAAATAAGTAAATCAAGTCAGGAATTTACATTTCTGAGTATTTCATAAAACTCCAGTTTCCATTTAAAAATCTCGCATAAAAACATTTATTCAACATTTATCAAAGAGGCTCAGTGTAAAGAATAGTGAAAACAGTAGTTTCATAAAAGTATCCGCCACTCGGGCATAGTGTCGCTCACAAATAAAGCCTCTCGGGCATGACTCTTAGTCACTCGTAACTCTGCTCTCATAATTCAATCCTCACACTCAGCACTCTCACTCATCAGGTACCATATAACAACTGTTGCGGCGTGCAGCCCGATCCAATACGTGTGTGTGTGTATATATATATATATATATATATATATATATATATATATATATATATATATATATATATATATATAT
>ML400764.1:0-16632 GCA_005239525.1 Nicotiana knightiana | reverse complement strand
ATATATATATATATATATATATATATATATATATATATATATATCAACTTTTGAAAAGTCAAAAAAGTGCTAGCTTCGCACCCTAGCATTGACCCTTCTTCCGATTTTTATTTCTTTTTATTCGGATGTTGTATGAATAAAAGGTTAAGAGAGTTAGAAACTACATTCGAAGACCTTCAATGTGGTATATAATATGTCCCAAAAATACCTCATATAACACACGAAATGTATTTCTCAAAAAGCTTCAGTGACACACCTACTTGTCACCTATGCAGTCTGCGCAGTCTCACGAAACTGCACATATATCTCTACTCCAATGTTGTATCAATGAACGATTTAATGAGTTAAAAACTATACTCATGGGTCATCAATTTTATATATATATATCATCCCGTAAATCCAAGTATATTGGGAGAAATGCTCAGCTACATTTGACCTAATTTTTAGCACATTTATGAATGTAACTTATGATGATCTTTGCCAACTTTTGTTCCATGACTCGCTTGACTTCAAAACATAGCACACGAATATTAAAAGATAAAAACAACTTATAACATAACCTCCTTATCATTTTGAGCACCCTAGTCACCCCAAAAATACATGTTATAACATTCCCAACTTGTCGACTTTCGACGAAACTTATTTTCTTCAATTGGTTTAGCTTCTAAGCCTTCCAATCCTCTTGGTCCTTGCAATCCATAATCTTAAATATTTGTAACCTCAAAGTTAATATGATTAACTTACTTTATCTACTTTCTAATATGATCACATTTCAGATTTTACATCAATTGACATACGACGTATTCTCACGTACGAAAATATGGGGTGTAACATATGGACAATAGTTTACCCTGCCAGCCTTGTAGTCTACCAATTACTTCATTGATTAAACTTTGGTAATAATCCATCATTCTCCTTGTATAAAAAATAGGTCAACCTAAGTATGTGAAAGGAAGGTCTTGCTTACCAATCTCAGTTATTCTTTACACCTTTGTAAGCACCTCTACGCTTGTCGAGTGATGCATATACATGGATGACTCTACTTTATTGATCAGTTTCCCCGACCAATCTCATAAGCACTCAACACCTCCATGATGAGTTTTAAGGAAATGGCATCTGAAGAAGAAAATATTATTGTATCATCTGCATACGCCAAGTATTAATTTTTGGACTCCATTTTGACAAACCAAATCCACAAAATATAGATTTAGATGTAGTGAGTTTAAGCCTCTAGACAAGGCTTCTGCTGCCAATATGAAAAGTGTAGGTGACGATGGATCTCCTTGTTTCACCCCTCTTGTAGATTTAAAACATTCATAAGGTTGTCCATTAAGAAGAACATAGTACCAATTGTTAGAGATAATACCATACACCAAACCAATAAACAGAACAAAGCCCCATTTTCCTCAAAACTTTTGTCAAGAAAAGCCGTGAAAACCTATCATAAGATTTAGTCATGCCTAACTTGATCACAACATTAAGAACTGCTCTTGTCCTTTGCCTAATAGTGATAATCTCTTGCGTTAACAACACATTTTCTAGCATACTCCTCCCCTTCACAAACCCCGTCAAAATAAAACTTTGATATCTTTAAAGGCATAAAACTTTGATATCTTACGGTCAACAATTGCCAAATAAACTACTTAAACTCTTAGAAAATGGGTGATTACTTTGTTTTGATATCTTTGGAAGTTTAAGTGAAATTAAGCCCATTGAGAAATAGAAGTATGTGGAATCTATAACTTATTTAAAAATTATCAGAATATACTAATTAAAAGTTTAGAGTCAGCAATTTATTTGGACCAACCAAGCAAAGGGGTAGCTTGTGTATAAGGTGATGTGGTCACGAAAATAAAATAAAAATAAGCATCTTTTCTTTGAGAGATTAAACAAAAGCCATGCTTGAACTAGTTGGACAATAAGTGACTCATTCCTTAGAAAGGAAAAGGGATATTGAAATAACAATGCTCCTTTTAAGTTTTTATGTTTTGGTTAACAAATTGTCCCTACCCCTCCCCCCCCCCCTCTTTTCCGTCCCAAGTTATATTATTGAATCTTGCGAGCATCTCCAACTTTGTTTCCAATTCTTTTTACAAATAACCAAAAAGAAAAAGAAAAGAATTTGTGAATTTTCTTTTCTATTATCAAACACAAATTACGATCGACTTAAGGACTTTGGATTCTTTCAGAGAATTCGCCAGTGAGTAGCCAAGCTACTTCTTTTTTATGTTTCATAGGTCATCAAAATAATTAGTTCCTAACGTTTTTTTTGCAAATTCTAGAATAAGAAAACTTAATAAATAATATTCATCTTAGGATATGTGAATACTATATTTTTTACTATAATATATTGATTTTTATTAAAATACAAAATAACAAACAACTCATTTTGCAGCTTTCTTTATACAACCTTGTTGGAAGGAGAAAATCAGTAGCCGTGTAAAAACTCTTAGCGAGCATTCAAGAATTGAGAGATAACAATGCTCTTTTTAAGTTNCCCCCCCCCCCCCCCGACCGATGTTATATTATTGAAGTCTTGCAAGCATCTCCAGTTTTCTTTCTAAATCCTTCTACAAATAGCCAAAAGGAAAAAGAAAAGAATTTGTGATTTTTCTTTCTTCTTATCAAATACAAATTATGATCGATTTAAGGGCTTTGGATTCTTGTAGAGAATTTTCCAGGAAGTAGCCAAGCTACTTCTTTTTCATTTTTCATAGGTCATCGAAATATAATTAGATCCTATAGTTTATTTTTTGGAAAATTCTAGTATTGAAAATTTTAATAAATAATATTCATCTTAGGATATGTGGATACTATATTTTTTTTACCATAATTATATTTATTATAAATACAAAACAACAAAACAACTCATTTTGTAGCTTTCTTTATACAACCTTGTTGGAAGGAGGAGTAATTGAGAAAATCAGTAGCTGTGTAAAAACTCTTAGCGAGCATTCAAGAATTGAGAGAAAAAAAATGTTAAAATGTATTGTTACAGATCTGATCTGCATATACTACAAACTACTATTTATATAATTGGAGTATTCCTAACTGATAAGCTACAATAAATAGTTAAAAATATACGGTGAAATAAAATAGTATACAGTTGCAAATCATTCTTTGAATGATCAGGATCAACAACCCAAACATAATTAGTGCTTAGGATGGCAACATGGGGCGATCCATGTAACCAGCCTGGATTGATCCCTACATCTTTAGCTCACTTTCTCATTTTACTCGACAATCTCTAAAGAGTTTGTGAGAAGATAATAAACCCTAGCCATCAAAATAGATCAATAATATTTCACTTTTTTATTAAGATACGTTAATTTTACACAGGAAATAACCCCGCTCAAGTTCGAGGGTGTTGAAAGTTACCCACAACTTGCACAAAAAAAATCCCCGGGAAGAGGACCAGAGAGAGGCTTAGTGACGATATCAGCCAGCTGAGAGTGCGACGGAACGAAAGAAAGATAGATCAAGCCCAATTGAAACTGTTATCGCATGAAATGACAATCGAGCTCAACATTCTTGGTGCATTTGTGAAAGATACAATTTCTGTCAATATGAATTGTCGCTGGCTATCTAAATAAAGGAAATAGAAAGACCGTCAAGTAGTCGCACTAACCAGGTGAGTTTAGAGACAACCCGGCACATGGATATGTATTCAGCCTCGATGGAGGATAATGAGACACAAAAGTTCAGCCAAACACTCAAAAGTCTACGATGCAAAGCAGGATCAAAGAGAGGAAAACCATCATCAGCATGCAACTTGAGAGAAAGATCCAACGTTGAAGAGGCTGTAGGTAAATCGAGACAACCAAGTTCAGCCAAACGCTCTAGAGTGAATTTGCACTGACTTAGGATAATACCAGAATCGTCCCAAAGAATCTCCATGTCAAATAAAAGATACGTGTCCGAGATCCTTTGTCTTGAACTCAGAGTCAAGAAACAGGTTTAAATCATTCAATTCTGCGATATTGTTACCTGTAAGTAAAATAACATCAGCATAGACAATAACTAGAGTAACTAAATCACTTGCCTTCTTATTAGACTATAACCTTTGAAATTGAATGATGATATTAGAAAAGCATACCACTGCCTAGAAGCCTGACAAAGATCATATAAAGACTTTTTAAGCTACAAACCAAATTAGAAGTATTAGGAGTAACACCAGCAGGAAATCTCATATACAACTCCTCATGTAGATCATCATATAGGAAAGCATATTAGCATCTAATTGGCAAATCCTCCAACCTATTTTCGCTGCCAAAGCCTAAAGGCCTCTAATATAGTTATTTTAACCACAAGAAAAATGTCTCTATGAAATTAATTTCCTCTCTTTGTATGTCATCTCTAATTACTAGCTTGGCCTTAAGCCATTTGACACTCCCATCAGACTTCAATTTAACTTTATAAACCCATTCACATGGAAGATATTTCTCGCCAAGTGGTAAGTGAACAACTTCTCAAGTTTCATTAGCTAACAAGGCATCAATTTCTTGACCATAACTTCCAGCAAGCCAATTTGGGTACATAGCAACTGATAAGCACAAGCAAAGCTGAGCAAATTTAAGATAATCTCAAATTGTCTAGCAGATCATTGACTCACTTCAAGCCCAAGAACTTCCAAGGAATACACACTAAGGAGCTGCATGAACTTCAAGAATTAACTAGAAGGTATTTGGAGAATTACTTTGAGGATTCGCACAAAAAATACCATATATGGAGGCTTGAGAATTGAGGTATCAAGATCCCAATTGAAACCGTGTGAAATGGTTGCACCAAACGATTTGCCATTGTGCAAGATGGAATTGAAGAGCTGAAGAAAATAAATTTTTGAAATTTGACACGGTTCAATTGTGTGACACAGTTGAAGTCACGATTAAGGACGCGGTTGGGCCCGAGGATCTATTTTGTAAAATTAACTTTGAATTTTTTTCTATTTTACCGATTGGGTATGTATCTTACGGGTTATATTTTTTATAGCAAATATACGACTAGGAAGACTACTTAGCGGCTAATATATATAGAAATAACAATCCAATAAATAGATCAAACTCTTACAAATTATCCAAAACCAAAGCTAAAAGAAGTAAATCTACAACTAAGAACAAGATTAGTATCTAACTTAGAAACCAAAATAAAGCTAAATATTACATTAGGTATAGAAGTAGGCTCCCATAGGACTTTGGTGTCTGTGTATCCACAAGCCAAGGGAAAAAACCACATAGTAGCACCTCTAAAGCTCTCACCAGACGCCAGGTTTGCATTCAAATGACAAGACAAATGTGAATCTCCAACAACCAAACCGATCCTTAGCAGCTCTCCCGAATTCCCAGAAGCATATTTTGGTACAAAAAAGGCGCATCAAAAGTGATCTATCATACCAAAATATGCAACATGAATCCATCCTCGTCATTGTAACTTTGTGTAAAGAAGAAATGGAGGCATGACATAAGCATAGCTCCACAAGAAGTAGACTGCAATAGCTCATAGTAAGTTATTAGTCTCAATTGCAATAGGTTCCTGTTGTAAGTGAAGGACAATATACTAATTCAATCCAATTCAAAAATGGTGAAAGACTTATCAAATGCAATATATAAATCTGGAAATTTGTATCTTCAGATGCCTACTTTTTATTCGAATTCCATACACTGCCAAACCACCTCTAGGAATGCGCATGAAAATATACTAATACCACTGGACAATATCTTGACAATTTACGGAAACAAACAATAGTAAATAGTCCAGCAAAAGCAAAAAGAATCAACTGATGCACCTCCATCAATCAGGTGTCTTTCTCTTTGCAATCCTAATCCTAAGATTAGGGGTTTGAGCCTTGTCCATGTTCAGAAACCTCCTCTATGCACTAGGCATTTCAGAGAAAGAATGAAATGTGGTTATATCTACAAAAGAAAATATAAGCTAAAAAATTTGTTACTGCATTGCCCTTCCTTAGCACATGTTAGAAATTCACATTGAAGTGATCCTTCATCTCCTTGATCCTCCTCACTTTTGCCACAATGAACCAAGGGATTCCATTCCTCTTCAATGATCTTCTTCATCACTAAATACACCAAATTCCCTTCATTATTTCTCATACAAAAGCCAAAAGAACTAGGGTCTGGATTGCCTTTTGAGGCACCGTCTGTATTGCATTTATACGATCCATCATGAGGGAATTCCCATGAAACTCTTCTAGTTACAATAATAGATTTGTAACCTTCAAAAAACTTGATCATGTCCGGCCAAAGTAAAGGAATATAAGAGATCCATGGATACATCAGACAATGTAGAGTATTTTTAACCTCATGAATCACCCTATTGAAAGAAATTAATTGTACCACTATTTCTGATAGCGTTTCTCCTCTTCAACAATTCCCATGTGACAATGAAAGGAACTGCCTGGAATAATGGCTTCAGCTTAGCACATATTCAGCACCATGATCTTATAACTTGATGTACGTGCACCAAATGCACATTAATATCTGATATACCAAAGAATTCTCTCCAAACCCTAGAAGCAAAGGGGCTGGTTAAGAACAAATGAGCAATGGATTCTTCTTGAGGTTGTTGATAACACCAACACATGAATATATTTGAGTAACCAATCATTCTCCACATATCATCTGTAGGTGATTTGCCCCTCCATAATCTCCAAATTAATAAAGAAATTTTGAAAGGTAAACCTTATCCACATTTTCTTGAACTCATCATTAGGGTTTTCTCTATGCCTCACTATCTGCCAAGACTTGCTTACAGTGAACTTACCTGAAGCTGTTGGAATCATCCAAGTCTTATCTCAGTATTCTTCATTGCCTTCAAAGTATACTTCTTGCTTGATATGATCAGCAATCTCCTCGGCAAATGCTTGATCTAACAGTTGATAATTCCAGTCATATCTTGCCTCAAATCTACCACTTCTTATAAATCTTCATTAATTTGAAGGTCTAGTGGAACAACATGATATAAGACCATAAGTTTGGTCCAATTCTTATGCCACAAATTAGTAGAACCCCTTTTCATTTTCCACCAGATTCTTGTTCTACATATTGCCTTGCATTTAACATTCGTCTTCATACATGCAATCCTTCTCTAAATTGCACAATTGTAATTTTATTCTAGCTGGGCATGTTTCGTCCCCACAGCAGCAAGCTCTTTACCTTTGGAGCTCAAGACTTCTTCCATATTAATTACTCTTTCAGCGGAGGCAGCCTCACGATCGGTTTCACCAAGAACGGCGTTCGATACTTCTGCCCATTTGGCCTTGGCCTCATCAAATATAACTGGGATAGCCTCACGATCAGTTGCAGCAAGAACGACGTTTGGGACTTCTGCCCATTTGGCCTTGGACTCATCAGATCTAACCCTCAGCGGCCCAATTTCTTGGCTAAAGGTTACCACTTCTTGTTCACTTTGCTGCAAACGAGATTAAAAAATAACATCCTCAGTAGCCTTGGTTTCCAGTTCTGAGAGGGGGAGAACAGTCCGGTCCCGTTTTTCCAAAAGCTGATCCCGTTCAGAAGTAAGTTCTTCCTTCTCACGAACCAACCTTTGGAGGCCCTCAGAAGCAAGAAAATTGGCCTAAAATACAAGAAGAGGTAAAATTTAGAATACATCCATATAATAGTAGAATAAATAACAAAGAAAGAAAGGGACGTACCGCTGCGACGTTATGAATAGCATTGTTCAACAAACACTCTCCCGAGAGTGTCTAAATCTTTTCCTAGTCTTTTTTTGAAGCCAAAGGCTTCAGGTAATTAGCAAGCTCCACCGACCGTGATAACAGGTTGCACCTAGTAGAGACCGAAAGAGTAATGTTCCTCCTCATTTGTGGATCTTCAGAAGGGGCAGCATAGTTTTTCCCTAAATTCCCATGAACTGGGGACTATGGAAGAGGGACACCTTCTTCATGGTCAGGTACGGCTGAAGGATATGATGTAGCAACCGCTGGTGGAAGAGAGGATGAAGATGGAAATGATGTAGCAGTTGCTGGTGTTGGTGAAGGTAGAGATGAAGCTGATGGAGTTGAAGAGTGAGAAGCAGTTGCATCAAATGCAGTGTTGTTTGTTTGATGCTCGCCAACCAAAGATGTTACGGGCCCGGTGCTCAGCCCCATCGTACTGGTTACATTAATTGGGGCTCGGAAGCGGGAGTTAGCATATTCAACTAAATCAGATTCTCCCCAAAGTGTCGAGACATCGTCTTCAGTTGATGTAGTTATCTCAACAGGTCGAGCATCCTGTTGAGATGATGACGATCGTCTCCTTCTATGTAAAGAAGCTCCCTTATCAGTAGCTTCTTCGTCATCATCGATCATCACAGTGTCTATGACTAGCCCGGAAGGAGGACCAGTCATCATCGCCACTGGAGATGACTCGGGTGCATCAATCTTTGCCCTTTTATTCTTTTCCCTGGCCGCGAAGGAACGTCTCCTCTTTGTTTGTTTATCCTCTGGTCGGGGACTCCGTAAAGAAGTATTTGCACCCGAAATAGGCTAGGAGATACCTGTTTGAGTAAGTCCTTCCTAAAGCAGACTCGTTGTGTCAGCATGATCAGCCAAAATGTCCTCCTCCAGGACAATAACAGATCCTGCGGGTAGACCTAATTTTGTGAACAAATCATACTGGTTTGACCAAGTTCTTCATATACAAAAAGTGAAAACAAGGTAAATTAAAGTTACCATGATTTTTGGCCTTTCAACCGTATTTAAGGGAAAACTCTTTCCACAAACGAGTTTCGGGCGTTGTGATATCCAAGATCTTCTGGACCCACTGGTCTAAACCTTCCACCACCGGTGGGATTCATCGAGTTGCTGAAACATGCGAAGGGTGAAGAAATGATACGGCCACAAAAGAATATCTAGTAAAGAGAATACTATACAAGAAACTTACAAGAGCGGTTCCAAGCAACCGAAAATGATGAAGTCGTTGTTGGAATGATGTTGTTGGTGGCAACTGCAACAAACTGTTCCATCCACCCGCGATCATTGTCATTATCCATGCTAGACAGCAAAGCATGGTACACTTGCAAAGGTCTATCATTCCCCCGCGGAAGATTTTGGTGGAATAGAGATTCATCATCTGAGCTAAGATTATCTTCCCCAGTTTCTTGGCACAAACGCCGAAGGCAGGCAATCGTCCTCCACATACCTGTGCCAAGCACACCTGGTATTGAAGGCAAAACTCCGCAATCACGGAATCAAGCTCTCCGGTCAAAGAAAACGTACCCAAAGTAAAGGGATACATGAAAAAATATGTAAAACCTTCCTTGAGAAGGGTCACTCGCTCCGATAGATCAGAAGCAATAATATCTAACTTAAGGCAGCGGCAATCCTCCTTCACATCAGGAATACTGGAAGGACGAATAGAAGAAGGGTATCTACTAACAGCGTATGTACGAGGGTTACAGTAGAAAATTTTTCTTCAAAATCCTTCGAAGGACTAAGCCTTCTTGGGATGATGGAACCCACTGTTGGAGGAACAAAATCCTCGGTTTTGTTCTTGCTCTTCGTAGATTCAACACGTTTAGATGAAGAAGCCATTAGAAAATGAGAAGGAAAATATTTTGTATTTGAAGAAAATTAGAGAAGGGATGGAAAACAAGGATGCAAATCAGAAGCTCAAGCAATTGTGAAACGCAGCAAAGGGAGTTGCGTATAAGTAAAATTTTGGCGGCAGAATTCATGGTCGCTATTACCTCAATAATCGGCAAAAGTTGTGTTGAATCATGGGATAATGGTCCATTGCAGAGAATTTGACATTTATGTTCACCGTTACATCTCCATCAATGAGTCTCATAATTGACATTAAAGGAGCGCATGATCATATGACCTCTTTCCCTAGACATAGCTATAAATAGTGAGCTCAGTTTTCATTATAAAAGACACGAATTTTCTGGCAAAACACCTACTATATTCTATACAAAGCTTTATACAACTTTACTTTCTTGAGTTTTTATTTCATCATTGTTGTGCCTGGAAACAGTATTCCCGGAATAATCATTACTGTTGTTTCATCCATATTCTAAGGCTAAGTATTCTATATTTCTTCAATTATTATACTAGTTCAAGATCAAATTAGTTCACTTATCTAGAAACTACGTATAAATTTAACTATACCATTTTACGGTTAAACAAACATTGCGGCTTTTCTGATTAAGATCCGTTGATCCTTTATCGTCCACAAGCCGCAGTAGTTTACCAATTCTAAAAAGAAATTCTTCAAGATCTCCATGCATGTCGAAAAGCTACCACTATTTATCTCCAAGTGGATATCACGATTCCCACTATTGAGATAATTTAAAAATATTAGAACAGTATAAAAAGTACAATATAATTATTGCCTCTTATCTTAAAAACAAAGTGTGTTTGTCTTTAATTTGGAAGGGAATATAAAAGAAAATTAAAAGAAGGTATTTAATAGGAAGTGGGTGGATCAAAGTTTCAATTTTTTGAAACCTAACTTGATTATATAAAACTCATTGCTATATATGGGCGAAACTTCCCAAGTTGATCTGAAGAAGCAACTTATGTTGTATTGGTTCTAGTAAGGAAGAAAAGAAAGACCATGCAGGATGAAATTATTGAATAATAGTGCCTATTTTCCTAACTCCTAAAAATCTGGATAATTATTTATTTGATTTTTTGCCTTTACGTGATATCTTTGCAAAAGCATTACTCAACGTTGGAGTAGTATTATATTCAAATTTTCGTTATGTTTAACTTGAAAATGCGGAGAGTAAATTTCAGTTTATTATCATTTTATTATTTTGTACTAACTTTTATTGTACCTTTTTAGGAAGGTGCGGGAAGAGTCAAGAGAGGAGCTGAAATTGTGGTTAATGCAAGGTTGGATCCTTAATTACATGTGATCATACTTGTGCATTTTGTCAATTATATCAAATGAAGCTTCCATTGCTCATAACTAGTCCAAATCATAGACTATTTAATTTACTTCTAAGCTCAATGAAATATAAAGAATTTAAAAAGTCTAAGTGAAAGGTTATGAAAGTAGTTGTCAAAGACATTCACACTAAGGGTGTGTTGTACCACGAAAAATGTTTTCCGTGGAAAATATTTTCTTGGAAAAAAAGTAGTAATTTTATTTATTTTTCGGTATTTGATACACAAATTAAGAAAAATAACTTCTTAAGAGTATTCATAAATAATTCAGATACAATAAACATGAAGTCATAAACTTTCGAACCAATAACCTTTCTAACCCACAAATTTCATAAACTTCCGAACCGCTAAACTTTTGAAACCGCAAAATTTCGAACTCATAAACTTTATAATTTATAAACCCGTAAACTTCCAAACTCATAACTTTGAAACTTGTAAAATTTCGAACATGTAAACCGAAAGATGAAAAACTAAAACTGAATATATATAAAAAAAATATATATATTTTTCACTGGGGGAGGGGGTGTGCAGAAAAACGAAAAAAACAAAAATTTAAAATTACAAAAAAAAGGTAAAAAAGAAACTTTTTTTGGTGCGGGGTGGGGGCAGTGGGGGTGGGGTGTAGAAAAAAAACAGAAATATGAAATTACAAAAAAAAAAAGTAAAATTCTTTTTGCGGGGAAGGGGGTAGTAGGGTGGATAGTGACGAAAAAAAAAAGTGAAATTTGAAAAAAAAAAAAAAAAACTTTTTGGAGAGAGGAGGTGAAGTGGGTAGGCATAGGGTGGGGTTAGGTGGGAAGGATGTAGGGGTGTGGGTTAGGTTTGTGAGGGTGAGGAATATGGTTGGTAAGGTTGAGAATGAGTTTTGAAAAATATTTTCACTTCTCTTTACAAGGAAAACATTTTCCTCCAATTGGAGGAAAATAAATTCATAAGAAAAATATTTTTTAAAATATTTAAACCAATCAAACATAAAAAAATTAAAAAAAATTATCCGAAAAATATTTTCGTTCGTACCAACCACACCTAGGAGGACATATTTCCAACAAGAAAATGAATTTGGGTATTTGCAGCCAATTGAGACAAACTTCGAGTCTAGAACATAAACCATGAATTTCCAACTAAACCCTTCATTTCTCACTGATTCTCTTCTATGAAACTTCCTCTCTATTATCTTCGAAAGGAATATGGTAAAAACTTATTGACACATAATATTTATAAAAATAATTAATCGTTTTAAAGTAAGATACATAGAGACATAATTATATAATAATTGTGTATTTGAAAACTAGCTCAACTATAGACTAATTTACTTCTAGAGTCAATGAAATATCAAAAACAAATGTCGAAATGAATTGTGGTCAATCTGACCGAACAAGATGAAAGTAGATACGTACTATAATTTATAAAAGAGACATTGAAATAAACAAATTTATCTGCAGCCTGTTGAGACAAATCTTGAACCAATCTAGAACATAAGCCAAGAATTTTCAACTAAATCCTTCATTCTCCCATTGATTCTCTTCTATGAAACTTCTCTCCATTTCTTAATTTCCTGTATGTTATTTTCTCTTCAACTCAGCCCGCTGCATGACTCGTCTTCCCAATGAGCCAATCAGAGCAGGAACATAATCGTATTGTATCGGAGTCAAAACGTAATGAAGAACCCCTCGTATTAGGGCTCGGGCAAGGCACCTGCCCTCGGGGATATCGGGGCCATATCCTCGAGGCCCGATCTGAAGATTGAAGACTTCGGAGAACATTACCAAGTAGTTGCGCACGACTAACAAAGGATTGTGATATCCGGGCCTAACCGGATATTACGGCGCGAATCTCAGCTCGCATCGGTGATCAACGAAATAACATATTTTTACCTTTTTTAGAATTGTACTTAGGGTAGAACTCCCCTACTATATAAAGAGAAATATCATTATTCATGGAGACACAATGTAACAGACATATCAAGGCAATACACTCTTATTTTCTCTGTTATTCAAAGTGGTCCCAGGATCGAAGGCAGGCATGTCACTAAGCTGTTACTGAGTCCGGGGTCACCCCCCTTAATTGGTTTGACAATTTATTACGTCTTTTATTTGTTTAATCTAACACTTTTTATCATTTGTATTGAATTAATCCGCATATCCTTAAAAGCACATATAAATTCAATTGTTATCCGTTTTTTAGGGTAAACAACACTGAATGTGAGTTAGTTATTCATCGAAATATATAAAATAATCTTCTCTCTTTTTTTTCTCCATCGGAAGTTAAGAGACATTTGTAAAATACTCCTTCCGTCCACTTTTAATTGTCCACTATGGACTTTGCACACCCCTTTAGAAATATTAAATGAAGTGCATAATTTACTATAATATCAATTTTAATTGATGCATATTTTTAATAGATTTGAGAAAATGATTTGAAATGCGTAATTAATATTACGAATACAATAAAAAAAAGAAAAAAGAAATTATATTTTTTTGATATGCTAAAAGTAAAAATTTATATTGAAACAAAATTTTCCCCCGTGAGACTGTCAACCGTTAAACCCGTATGAACGTGGAATCCCAAGAAATCCACTCACTGAATTACGTGTAAAATAAATGAGAAAAAAACAAAAAGAATTACAAGGCGTCCCTCTCAAGAAATCGTCAAATGCCTTTCTCTTCCTAAGTTTTACCCAATCTAAATCGCCGTCACCCTTCATAAACCTCACCCCACCCCCCTTACCCCACACCACATCACCCCACCCCCCAATAGATAAGATATATATATATATATATATATATATATATATATAGAAGCTTGCACGTTCCTATAATAATCATACGACGAACTTGTTTCTCCCTTATTCCTCTCCTTTCACGTTTCCCCCCATTATTACTTCCTTCTTTTATTTTCCTCTCTTCAGTTATATCTTTTTCCCCAGAATTTCAGATCCTTTCTTTGCACAAACGTAACTATATTCTCCTTTCCTTTTGCACCATTATCTTCTTCTCCATAATATTTATCCCATTTTTAATTTCCCATTCAATTTTTTTATTCAGAAATTTCACTCCAGTTCTTCAAATCCCTTTGAATCATTTCTCTCACATAGATCCCAAGTTGGTTCTTTAGCTTCTTTTCTCTCCCATTTCAAGGTTCCTTTTCAAGTTCAGCAAGTTCGTTTTCTTTTTTACTTTGTTCAAGATTCAAATTATATGTTATATTTTTTGAGAATTTGTTGCTAATGGGTGAGTATTTGGTGTTGTTTTTAGGCATTTTGAAGAAAGATGTTGGGAGAATTCATCACCAGCAGTTTAGTGTATGTTGATCTGTTTTTGTCTTCTTCTTACCATTGCTTTGATTCCTTGTGTTGGATTTTTTGGCTTTATGCTTTTTTGTGTATGTGGGGTTTCGTGCATTTTTTGACTTACTTATGGATGAATGAATTTAACTTATTTTGCAGATTGGTTCTTGGATATGCATACCCTGCTTTTGAATGTTTTAAGACTATTGAGAAGAACAGAGTTGATATTGAAGAACTCAGATTCTGGTGCCAATATTGGTAATAACCTTTATTCCTTTGGTGTTTTTGGGGGTTTGTTGCAAAGTGGGGTTATGGGTGTTTGAACCATCTAAAAAGCAAAGTTGGCAAAAAGGGTTTTGTAGAAATAATTGGTTTTGAGTAGTCTTTTGACATTTTCAAGCTTTAGACTAATAAAGTATGTCAATTATTGAAACATCTAATCAATTTGATAAACTTTAGGTCAACCAATCATAACCAATAGTCCATAATTTAGATAAAGAGTAGTTAGCAATTTACAACTTCCCTTATGAAAATGACAAGTAGAAAAAGCATTATGAGATTCTAGTAGCTAAATGGTAACATAAAATTTGTCTGTTGGAAGTTGATTGGTTTCTTGACCTGATGCCTTTCTACTGGTTGAAAATTTTTGCAATTAGAGAGGTTGAGTTTGTTGGGGTTGGGTGGAAAATTTTGCTACATGGTTTCCTCTAATTATTTTCTGTGAGAGATCACTATCCATCAATTTGAATAAGGTTATAGGTGAACTATTCTTCATCCTTTCATTTGATTTTTGGTGATCTCCAATTAAAGCTTGATTAGTTGCAATTGTGTCTTTTATCAGGATCATTGTTGCAGTGTTGAGAATTATTGAGAGCTTTGGTGATGTATTCATGGCATGGTATGAACTCTATTAACTTTTAGACCTTCCATCGGATGGTAGGATGCATTAGGTAAAATAATGTATGCATTAGCTTTGTGTATTAGCAATACTTTGTTTGGTACACTTTTTGAACTTATGCATTAGTTATGCAACCTATTTGGTATTATCTTATGCATAACTAATGCATAAGAAACCATGATATTAACAATGCAATGAGCTTTAATGCATGCATTAACTTAGTTAAAGACAAAAATGTCCTTCAAAATCTTTACTTGATTAAACTATTCTATTATATAATGCAAGTTTGAACTAATCCAAGAAAGTGAGAAATAAAATTATATCCCTAGTAAATAAATAAATACTTAGCATATTTTTATTTTATAAATATTAAATTTTACTACAATATAGGTAGACAAATTAAATAATTTTTTAAAACATTTTTCATGTACAAATATTCTTCAACATAGGTTTCTTTGTTTATGTTGTTATTTCAGGCTACCAATGTACAGTGAGGCAAAGTTGGCACTAATCATCTACTTATGGTATCCAAAAACAAAGGGTACAGGATACATATATGATGCCTTGTTGAAGCCATTTGTGTCAAAACATGAACCAGATATTGACAGGGGTTTTCTAGAGTTCAGAGCCAGGGCATTTGACTTGGCTATTTACTACTGGCACAATTGCACTGAATTGGGGCAAGCAAAATTCTTTCAGTTGCTTGATTTTATAGCTGCTCCCTCTAGAACAACTTCACATTTCACCTCTGAGGTACTTCTCTCATACAGCACTCTAATCATTTAAATGCTTGATGATCATATTTTCTTAATCTGTTGAATTTTTTAAAGCCCTTCAAGTGTACCATTTTAATATCGATACTATAAAGGACTAAGGAAGTAAAAAGAGAAGAGGCAATTACATCCTTAAAATAAGTATTGATATAAGGTTTAATCTTGCTTTATTTGGTGCAAACACTATGTGGAATAAGTGTTTTCTTTAATATTCCGTCCCAAGGGCGAGAATGGCACCAATAGAAAAAAGTAAGGGAAATTACCGGCTACGTCCATTTATAAGTAGCTCATTATAAAAATTGGTCAATTTTTAAAATATTATTAATATTAGCCAATCAGCTACTTGTAGCAAAAAAGGTCAAATTTTTGCTTTCTTTTGAGTGAGTGTTATTAATAGATTAGGTAAATCTTAAGGAGCTTGAATCTCAATTTTGGGATAATTTGGTGAAGGTTTGAGGTGATTTGAATTAAATATTCGAAGTAAAAATTAAACACAAAAAAAAATGATATGCGTATCATTTGTGTATCACATATATATATATATATATATATATATATATATATTACATTTGTATCAATTGTGTATCACATGTATACTTCTTTGTGAGATACATGCGTGATATATGTGTCGCAGAAGAATTTTTTGAACTCGATTTAGTTATGAATTTTGATACAAAACTAGTCCAAATCACCTCCAATCTTCCTTAAATTTTGTATATTGACTTATCTATATGTTTTTAATGAATTTCAATTATACCCATTGAAAAAG
>MDKJ01095336.1:0-31800 GCA_005239525.1 Nicotiana knightiana | reverse complement strand
TAAAGCTCATAAAATGCAAGGTATATAATGCTTAAAATCATGAATTCTAGCCACTCATCAATCTCCTTGTAGTTATTCCTTCCTATGGATCTCCTATAATGAATATGTGAAGGTATCCCGGTTCACTCTTCCATTCATTTGGAGTATTTACTAGAGACACCTTTTCTTTGATAGTCGACTGATTTGGCTTGGGTAGGTCAAGATCTCTTGAAGGTATTTCAGGTGGTTGAGTTTGTAGATTAGCTGACTGATTTTGATGATCCTTACCTACAATAACAGACTTTGGAGCACAAGATGTTTCTTCATCTTCAGGAATATGTTCATTACTTGGGTGAGGTTTAGGATGATCCAGTGAGAGAAATGATGAGCGTTGAAGTAAGGGGTCGAACCTGAGATGTTCCTTCTTGAAAAATATCACCAACAATAGTATTAGATCCCATGATCTTTTCTTCACTAGCGGTTAAGCAAAGATTGTGAGCCTTGCTCTGATACCAATTGAAAGTACAAGCGGGGGGGTGAATTGTTGACTATTTGAAATTTAGTTGACTAATACAAGTATTAGTTAACTGACCACAATGCAGAATGAAAGTAAGCAGTAAAGAAGAGTAAATAACACACAACTATTTATACTGGTTCGGTACCGTTGTGGTACTTACATCCAATTTCCCTTGAGTCACAGGGGTTCCCTTAAGATCCTTGAAAAAGGTTACAATACAAATGGTTTTAATGTGTTCACCACCAACGAATAGTATCAACACTTGAGTTCTGAATAATTGACACAACTCTCTTTTGTGTTCTAGATCTCCATATCTTTTGAGACACTGATAACTAAGGATTATAGTGTTTGAACTAAGAAGTATATAGACTTAGAATACAATGTGTGTAGTTGCGCAAGTCTTCTTCTTGAAAGTATCAGCCTTCTTATAGGAGATAAAAGAGCTATTGAGTCTTCAACGAAATCAGGGGCACAAGATCTTCGTAAAAGGGATTTGACCTAATGGAGTGCCTCTTCGATTACTGCTCTTTGAAGAGCCCGGATTCGATTGTGACTTTCCTTGTCACAACTTCAATTTAGGAGCCATTTCTATCTGGAGAGAGCTTAATTCTACACACAGGATAATTGCTGGCGATCTTCTTGATTTGAGTATCTATGATTGCCAATATGAGTTCCATTGATTAAGGACGAGTCAATCTGCTTCTCTTGACTGACCATTAATGTAGCAACAACATCTTCATTCTTTCCTTATTTGCTATTTCGAATCCTGTAGCAATTGCATCTTGTTGAGCATCTCCATTATTTCCCTTTTGTTTGTCATGCAAATATAAAATAAGATAATATTCTCATCATTGAAACTTAACTTAAACCTATCAACCTCTCCCTGTGGTAGGCTTCTTTACTATGCCTTACTGCACTGCAAGTGGTTTAGTACCCCTTCATCGACCTCAGGAGAATTCACCCCTCCCTTTGGAAGTGTCACCACGACCTCTTGATCGAACCATTATCTTCAATACAAAGCAACACAGGTCAGTTAAAGTTCAGAAACATGCTATAAGAAGTTGCAGACAAAATAGTATGCAAAGGGGAAAGTGTGGTCCGCACAATTATGAGTGCGGTCGTAAAATGCCTTGTGCGGACCACATGGTTTTGAGGTGCAGCCGCACAATTACGAGTGCAGCCGAACAATTCCCGGCCCGTTAATACAAATTCTCTGTAGTTTTGATCTGCGATCGCATAAATTTTTCTGCAGCCACATTTCATTTTTTGCGGACCACTTAATTGAAAATTAGAGTACACTGAACTTAGGTTTTCAATTTTTGCACAATTTAGACATGGTATTGGCAAATTAAAAATTATGCACAGTCTATCCATCCCCCAATTAACAAGTATGAAGTTATACACACTACTTTAAGCATATATGATGATGAATTTGACATTTTAGGCCTAGAAATAACTACTAATTTAAGAACAAAAATTAAGAAATTTGAAGAATCTAAACATGAATTGAACATACCAGCGATGAAGGATTCACGGGAGAATCTAGGATGATGAAGTGAGTGGTGTTTGAATCAGTTTTTGTGCATTGTTCTTTATTGGTGTTAATCGCTCAAAGTGCGTAATGTTTTGAACAGTGTGAGGAGGCCACTCTTTATAGGTTGACCAAATTAGGGAAAAGTTTGAAGCTGAGTATGGCCGCACAATTTTGTGTGTGTCCACACTGTTTACCTTTGGCCATTGGCCTTCTATGAAGATCCGCGGTCCGAACAAAATTGAGTGCGGCCGCAGATATTTGTGCAGACCGCACAATTCCAAGTGCGGCCGCAGATTAGCCATTTCTCTGCAATTGCAAACTTCAGTGAGTTTGCATTTTTGGGTCTCCAGTTGTGCAGCCGCAGACTCCTTTTGCTGTGGCAGTCAAGATTGTGCGGTCCGCATAATAAATATACGGTCTGCACTTTTTCAATATTTACCCATTTTTTTATCACAGTTACTGCAAAGTATACTCATTCCTGCAATTCACTTCAAAACCAGCTAGCCAAAAAAAACCTATCTAGAAAAGAAGAAAAAGAAAAATAAAAAGAAACATGGGTTGCCTCCCAAGAAGCCCCTGAGTTAACGTCGCAACACGATGCATATTAGCATCAATCACTTGAAATGAATCAATGCAACGACGTGGACATCATCAACTTTTCCCAAATAATGCTTCACCGTGTGACCATTGACTCTAAACACTTCATAATTTTTATTCTTCAAATCTAATGCACCAAGGGGTGTCACATTCACAACCTCAAACGGACCACTCCATTTAGACTTCAATTTTCCCAGAAAGATTCGTAACCGAGAATTGAACAACAACACAAGATCACCTTCTTTGAACTCTTTATTTTGAATGTACTTGTCATGGAGGTACTTCATCTTGTCCTTCTAGAAGGAAGAAACTGTATATAAATGGTACCGGAATTCATCAAGCTCATTCAATTGTGCAACCCTTAAGTTGGCAACAACATCCCACTCAAGATTAAGTTTCTTAAATGCCCACATAGCCTTGTGCTCAACTTCCACCGTAAGGTGATAAACTTTCCCGAGCACTAATCGGTATGAAGAGATCCCAATCGGTGTTTTGTAATCCGTCCTATAAGCTCATAGAGCATCATCGAGTTTTTTCGACCAATCCGTCCAGTTTGCATTCACTGTCTTTGACAAAGTACTCTTGATCTCCCGGTTGGAAACCTCCACTTGTCTGCTTGCTTGAGGGTGATAGGGGGTCTAGACTTTGTGAGTGACGCCATACTTGATGAGTAAGGCACCAAAAGCTTTTTTGCAAAAGTGCGATCCCCCATCACTTATAATGGCCCTTGGAGTACCAAATCTTGTAAAGATGTTCTTTTTCAAGAATGCAACCACACTTCGAGCTTTGTTTTTGGGTATAGAAATGACCTCAACCAACTTCGACACATAGTCTAGATCTACCAAAATATAGGTGTTCCCACAAGGGCTTACGGACAGTCCCATGAAATCAATGCCCCACACACCAAGAATATCAATTTTCAAGATGGTGGTGAGGGGCATCTCATTTTTCTTAGAAATCCCATCGGCCCTCTGACATTCATCACAACACTTAGCTAGATCACTTGCGTCCTTGTAGAGAGTAGGCTAATAGAATCCACAACTCAACGCTTTTTTCATCCTTCTAGCTCCACCACGGTGACCACCGTATGGTTAAGAGTGGCAAGCCTCAAGAATGTTCACTTATTCTTCCACTGGCACACGTCATCGAATCACACCATCAGTATATATCCGAAAGAGGTACGGTTCATCCCAATAATAGTCAAGGCAATCCCGTTTGAGCTTCTTCCTTTGGTTTGAAGAGGATTCATTCGGTACAATACCACCCACAAGATAATTTGCTAAGTCGGGGAACCATGGCATCTCGGTCATTGAAATGACTAGAAGTTGCTCGTTGGGGAAGGAGTCATTGATCTCAAGGTCGTAATGTTGCCTCCCCTCCTCCTCCAATCGAGACAAGTGGTCTGGCACTTGGTTTTCACTGCCTTTGAGGTCTTGGATTTCTAGATTGAACTCTTGCAATAAAAGCACCCACCGCATTAACCTCGCCTTTGAATCCTTCTTGCTCATTAAGTACCGAAGCGCCAATTGATATCTGTGGACAATCACCTTTGTACCCATCAAGTACTGGAAGAACTTCTCCATAGAAAAGACAATAGCAAGAAGCTCCTTTTCGATAACAGCATAATTGACTTGAGCGTCGTTCATGGTCTTACTAGAATAGCAGACCGGATGGAAGATTTTGTTGATACGTTGCCCTAAAACTGCTCCAGCTGCCACATATTGCATCACACAAGAGCTTAAAAGGCAAGCTCCAATCCGGTGCAGTGATAATAGGAGTAGTTGTCAATTTGAACTTGAGCAATTCAAATTCCTTCGTACAATGCTCGTTGAAATGGAATTTGACATCCTTCTCCAAAAGCTTACACAAGGGATTCACCAATTTGGAAAAATCCTTGATGAAACGCCGATAGACTCCCGCATGACCCAACAAACTCCTCACTTCCTTCACGAATGTAGGGGTGGAAGTTTAAAAATCACCTCTATTTTGGCCTTATCTACCTCAATACCATTCTATAAAATTTTGTGGCCAAGGACAAATGTCTTCCTCGACCATGAAGTGAAACTTCTCCCAATGCAATACCAAGTTCGTATCTTCACATCTTGCCAAGACCTTATCCAAAATTTTCAAGCATTCATCAAAAGAATTCCCGACTACTAAAAAGTCATCCATGAATACCTCAAGAAAATCCTCCACCATGCCCGTGGAGATACCCAAATGGCATCCGCGAGAATGTGAAAGTACCATATGGACAAGTGAAAGTAGTCTTCTCTTGATCCTCAAGGACAATAAGAATTTGGTTGTAGCCGGAATTGTTGATACCCAATCTTTCCTCATATTTTTTCAAATGCATATATATACTTTCAAAATAGTGTACATGCATCATCATTTGATTTACAAGAAGGAACAAACATTTTTCATAATTTTCTATAATTTTTAAAGTCTTTAAATCAGTTTATTCTTGTATTTTTTATTATATAAATACTCATTAATTACCTCAAAATTATTTTATGATGATTTTATCATCTAATTTAATCATTTACACCCATATTAGGTTTTAAATATTTTTAGCATATTTTTCATAATTACATTTGCATTTTAAGGGCTAAAATTGTACATTTGCAATAATAGCCTATATACATTTATAATTACTTTATTTATGGAAAAATAATTTTTTTGTACTTTTATAATGTTAGATAACTGTTTTTATGAACAAATGATATTTTTTTTATTATTTTTATTATTTTTACAAATTATTTAGTAATTAAATTTGGGTATTTAAAATCTGGTCTCTATTTCGGACCCAAACCTACCCAGTTATCCCAAGCCCAATACCCATGACCCAATTACCCTTACCCATTTACTACCCAACTTAACCCTGCCCAAATCCCAAATGTTGATCTTGAAAGATCAACGGCTCACATCCCTTCTCCCGTTTTAATTAACCAAACCCCCCTTAACCCTAAACATTCCTTACCGGCCGTGACATTCAAACACTCTCCCCTCACTGCCCTAGACCCTAGTTGTCTCCCCCCAATCTCCTCTCCTAATCTCACCGGACATGGGATTCCCTAGTGGTTTCTTACCATATCTCACATCTCTTTGGTACTGGGACCTACTATATACTGCTTGCCTAAACATGGCTAGCAGGTCACTTCAACTTCGAACCAAAATGGTTCAACCGCTTAACATTTTTCCGTCGTTGTTCTTCGTTACTTTTTTATGGTATGAATCTCTATGAATCTTTGAGTATTTTTGTGATTTTTTCTACTTACCCTTAAACTAGGGTTTCATATCTTTTCTAGATCTAATCTGGTTCGATTCTTTAATTAGTTTTTTTAATATTTCTGTCTATATGTTTCTATGCATCTTATTATGACTCTTTGCTTGATTATTCCTTCCGATTTTTACATGTCTTAAATTTGTTTTCTTTTTTTTTATTCTTCAAAATTGAACCAAATCTGGTTCGATTCTCCGATTTATTTGAATAAAGTTCCTGTCTATATGTCTATATCCATCTTATTATAACTCTCTGCCTTTATTTTTGCCGATTTGTATATTTTACCTAAATTAGGGTTTCAAATTTTTCTTTTTAATTGTTAAGTGCTTTCCTTTCTGGTATTTTGACTTATTATTGCCATATTTATTTGTTCAATTTCAGTACTATTTAAACCCCTCCCACACTCCCCTTTGAGGATAGATTTAGAGTTCAAAATTTTCTCACCAATATAAAAAAAACAGTACACTGTTATTCTCTAGCATATATTATTCTGTGTATTTTTTATTCCTGGCCGGCTAGCAGCCAAGGCCAGAAATCTTCATGTGTTTTATCTCTGTTTGGTGATAATTGCTACACTACTGGATTCTTATTTTTTCTGTCCCATATCAACTGGTGAGTTATTGAATCCTTCACTACTTCATTACTCGTTTAATGTATTACTACTATTAGACTAGTTATCCTAAAATGTTATTATATGTATTTAAGACATGTTGAATTTAATTTTAATCGATTAATGAAATCTTCCTAATTCTGTGTTATCTAGGACTGTATTTAGAAGTTAAACATTCTTTCACACTTTTCCTAAGAACTAGTTAATCATATGTGCCTTAGCAGATTCATTAGCTTGTTGTTAAACCTGTTACCATGTGATCTGCTTGGTTCTGTTCTCACTATGTCAGGCAGCCAGGGGTGGTAGTCAGTCAGCAAGAGGCCGCCCTAGAGGGGGAGTTGAGCAGTTGGAGGTCAGGCCTGTATGTATGCCTTTCCAGCCAGGCCAGAGGCTATGGCCTCCGATGAAATAATGTAGGTATTGTCTCAGTCTGTTGCCGAGATGCTTTGGCTTTATTTGACCCTGGTTCCACATATTCCTATGTTTCTTCATATTTTTCCCATTTTATGGATATGCCCCCGTGAGTTTTTAGTCACATCTGTTCATGTGTCGACTCCGGTGGGCGATACTGTTGTTGTGGACCGTGTGTATCGGTCGTGTGTAATATCTATTGGGAGTCCGGAGACCCGAGTGGACCTACTATTACTCAGCATGGTCGATTTTGATGTGATATTAGGCATTGACTGGTTGTCTCCGTGTCATGCCATTCTTGATTGTCACGCTAAGATTGTGACCTTAGCTATACCAAGATATTCGAGGGTTGAGTGGAGAGGTTCTTCTTAATATGTGCCTAGCATGGTGATTTCCTACCTGAAGGCCCAACATATGGTTGAGAAAGGCTGCTTATCGTATCTGGCTTTCGTGAGTGATGTCAGTGGTGAGACTCCCGCTATTGATTCGGTTCTTGTGGTCCGTGACTTTCCGGGCATGTTTCCTGTAGACCTGACAGGCATGCCGCCTGACAGGGACATTGATTTTGGTATTGACCTGGTGTCAGGCACTCAGCCTATTTCTATTCCACCATATCGTATGGCACCAGCGGAGCTAAAAGAGTTAAAGAAGAAGCTTCAGGAACTCCTAGATAAGGGGTTCATTCGGCCTAGTGTGTCACCTTGGGGTGCACCGGTATTTTTTGTAAAAAAGAATGATGGTTCTATGCGTATGTGTATTGATTATCGGCAGTTGAACAGAGTTATGATGAAGAACTGGTATCCCTTACCTCGTACAGTTGACTTATATGATCAGTTGCAGGGTTCCAGAGTATTTTCTAAGATTGACTTGCGTTCCGGCTATCATCAGTTGAAGATTCGGGGGCTAGACATCCCGAAGACTGGTTTTAGGATTAGATATGGTCATTATAAGTTTCTGGTTATGTCATTCGGGCTGACCAATGCCCCAAAATCCTTTATGCACTTGATGCACAGTGTATTTCGGCCTTATCTGGATTCTTTCATCATCGTGTTCATTGACGATATCTTGGTGTATTCCCGATCTCGGAAGGATCATGAGCAGCATTTGAGAGTTGTGCTTCAGACCTTGAGAGAGAAGAGATTGTATGCAAAATTTTCGAAGTGTGAGTTCTGGCTTAATTTAGTAGCATTCTTGGGCCACGTGGTGTCCAGTGAGGATATTCAGGTTGATCCGAAGAAGGTAGAGGCGGTGCATAGTTAGCCTAGACCGTCATTAGCTACTGAGATTCACAGCTTCCTTGGTTTAGTAGGTTACTATTGCCGTTTCGTCAAGGGATTTTCATTTATTGCAGCACCTATGACCAGACTGACCCAGAAGGGTGCTCAGTTCAGGTGGACTGAGGAGTGTGAGGAGATCTTTTAGAAGCTCAAGTCAGCTTTGACTACAGCTCCGGTATTGATTTTGCCTATGAGTTCAAGTTCTTATACAGTTTACTGTGATGCCTCGAGAGTTGGCCTTGGAGCGGTTTTGATGCAGGACGGTAGGGTGATTGCCTACGCGTCCAGATAGTTGAAGGTGCACAAGAAGAATTATCCAGTGCACGATCTTGAGCTAGCAGCTATTGTCTACGCCTTGAAGATTTGGCATCATTATTTGTATGGAGTGCATTGTGAGATTTTCATTGATCACCGTAGTTTGCAGCATCAACTTAAGCAGAAGGATCTGAATTTGCATCAGAGGAGGTGGTTGGAGCTTCTCAAGAATTATGACCTCACTACTTATATCATCCGGGGAAGGCCAATGTAGTGGCCAATGCCCTGAGTCGCAAAGCTGAGAGTTTGGGGATTTTAGCCTACCTTCAGTAGCAGAGTGACCTTTAGCACTTGATGTTCAGGCCTTAGCAGGTCAGTTGGTGAGATTGGATCTATCAGAGCCTACGCGGGTAATGGCTTGTGTAGCCTCCAGGTCTTCTCTTTATGATCAGATCAGAGCACGCCAATATGACGATCCACGTTTTCTTGTTCTTCAAGACAGGGTCCATCGCGGTGATTCTAGGGATGTAGTTATTGATGATAATAGGGTCATGAGGATGTAGGGCAGGATTTGCATGCCTAATGTGGATGGGCTTCGAGATTTGATTCTAACTGAGGCCCATCGTTCGCGGTATTCCATCCATCCGGGTGCCGCGAATATGTATCAGGATCTACGACAACATTATTTGTGAAGGCGGATGAAGAGGGATATTTTTGAAATTGTGACTCAGTGACTCAATTGTCAGTAGGTGGTCAAGTATGAGCACCAGAGGCCAGGTGGACTGCTTCAGAGATTTGATATTCCAGAGTGGAAGTGGGAGCGGATCACCACGGACTTCGTAGTTGGGCTCCCACGGACTTCGAGGAGATTTGATTCTATATGGGTTATTGTGGATCGGCTGACCAAGTCCGCACACTTCATTCCTGTTGGTACTACTTATTCTTCGGAGCGGTTAGATTAGATTAATTACACAGAGATTGTCCGATTGCATGGGGTTCCTGTTTCTATCATTTCTAACAGAGATCAGATCTCAGTTTTGGAGAGTCGTGCAGAGAGAGTTGGGTACTCAGGTCAAGTTGAGCACGACATTTCATCCTCATACGACGGGCAGCCGGAGCGTACGATTCAGATTTTGGAGGATATTTTGCGTGCATGTGTCATTGATTTTGGGGGTTCATGTGACCAATTTCTCCCACTCGCGGAGTTTGCATATAATAATAGTTATCAGTCGAGTATCCAGATGGCTCCGTATGAGGATTTATATGGTAGGAGGTGCAGATCTCTGGTTGGGTGGTTTGAGCCGGGCGAGGCTAGGCTATTGGGCATAGACTTGGTTCAGGATGTGTTGGGTAAGGTGAAATTAATTCAGGAGCGGCTTCGCACGGTGTAGTCTAAGCATGAGTTATGCGGACCGAAAGGTCCGAGATGTGTTTTTCATGGTTATGGAGAAGGTACTGCTGAAGGTGTCACCCATGAAGGGTGTTATGAGGTTTGGGAAGAGGGGAAAGCTGAGTCCCCGATTTATTGGGCCTTTCGAGGTGCTTTAGTGGGTTGGGGAGGTGGCTTATGGACTTGTCTTGCCTCCCAGCTTATCGAGTATTCATCTGGCGTTCCATGTGTCGATGCTCTGGAAGTATGTTGGTGACCCGTCTCATGTTTTGGACTTCAGCACGTTTCAGCTCGGGGATGATATGTCATATGAGGTAGAGCTAGTGGTTGTTTTGGGTCGTCAGGTCAGACGGTTGAGGTCTAAGGATATAACTTCAGTGAAGAGGGCCGCCGGTGGAGGATGCCACCTGTGAGACCGGGAGGGAGATGCGGGACAGATATCCTCACTTATTTGAGACTCCAGGTACGATTCTAGACCCGTTCAAGGAAGAACGTTTGTTTAAGAGGGGAAGGATGTAACGAACTAGCCGGTCATTTCGTGAGATTAGCCCCGTTTTACCCATTTTTTCTTTATCGTATATTGTTTAGCCTGTTTATGTTGTGTTGGGTCGGATGGTTTGGGTTCGGGGTGGCCGTGATGAGAATTGAGACACTTAGTCTTTTAAATTAACTTAATAGTTGAAATAATCAACTAGGAGTTGACTTATTAGTAAATGACCTCATAATGCGGATTTCATGGCTCGGATAGCTTCGTTAGGTGATTTGGGACTTAGGAGTGGGTTCGAATGAAGTTTTGATGTCCGGTGTAGAATTAGGCTTGAATTGGCAAAAGTTAGCTTTTGACGATTTTCGGTCGGTGGTGGAAAATAGGCTATCGGGGTTGGAATGGGATTCCAGAAGTTGGGGCAGGTTCGTAATGTCATTTTGGATATGTGTGCAAAATTTCAGGTCAATCGGACGTGTTTTGGTTGGTTTTGGCATAGTTGGCAAAATTTAGAAGTTTCAAAGTTCATAGGCTTGAATTTGATGTAATTTTTGAGTTTTCGTGTTGTTTTTGGTGTTTCGAAAGCTTGACTAAGTTTGAATGATGTTATGGGGTGTGTTGGTAGGATTGGTTGAGGTCCAGAGGGCCTCGAGTGTATTTCGGATGCTCAAACAGGTACTTTTTGGCCTTAAGAAGTCTGATGTTTTCTAGTGTTTTAGCAGTAGTGAATTATTCACTACGATCGCGTGGATTCATCCATGATCGCGTAGAGTAAAAGAGTGCGCCATGCATTTTGTTCTATGCGATCGCGTGGTTAGGATTGCACGCCGCAACAGTATAAATATATATATATATAATGTAGTGGAGCGGGCTGCCCCCCGCAGCAGTTTTGTGTGTTCATGGTACTTACTGAGTACGAGTGTTAAGTGAGGGCATGAGATACTGATAGTGGAGTCACGAGTGACTAAGAGGCTTGCCCGAGAGGCTTTATTGTGAGTGATATTGTGCCTACGGGGCTTATATTTCATGAAAATATTGTTTTCACTCTTCTTTACACTAAGCCCCTGCTAATAAATGTTGGACAAATGTTTTCATACAAGATTTTTATATGGAAAATGGAGTTTTATGAAATATTCGGAATTGTAGATTCCCGATTTGATTTGTTCATTTCCACTGTTATTCACTATATGGATTTACATGATTTAAATTGCTCGTCACTACACTCAAGTTTTTAGTTACATTGATTACTTATTGAGTTGGCATACTCACGTTACTCCCTGCACCTATGTGTATAGATCCAGGTACCAGACCATCTCGCTAGTTGATTTCCGGACGAGCTTGGAGTTGTTTGAGGATTGAGGTAGTTGCTCAGCGTCACCAACTCACCTCCTTTCCTTCCCTCAGTTTATAGTTTCTTTTGGTCTTTTGTACCTCAGAATTTTGTTGTAGCAAGTCACTGTTGTACATTGTATTTTCAGTCTTAGATGCTCAGGACAGTTGACTCCAGGTTTTGGGGAAGTGTGTATTTGTTTTATCTCTTTCTGATATTTTTAAAATCTGCTAAAATTTAGGGAAATTATGGGATACATTGATAATCTAAAATGGTTGGCTAGCCTAGTTCCATGATAGGCGCCACCACGGCCGGCTTAGGATATGGGGTTGTGACAGTTTTAGGTAAATAACTTAAAGATAGTAATCGGGTAGAAGGATATGATAGTCTGTGACCTCTGAATAATATGAGTAACACCCCTATATTGGGGGAGTTACGAAGTATTATTTATGTTGCACATGGTGATCCTTTAGGCTAAAACACATAGGACATGCCCCCCCATTCCTTTCAAAATAATTCCCTCTCTTCTCTATTAGACTAATTCACATGATTTGAGTTCGGCCGGGACCCACCGTTGTGGACCTCAGGAGTGCCTAACACCTTCTCCTCGAGGTAATTTGAGCTCTTACCCGATCTTTGGTGACGCAAACTAGTAAACCCGAGCCATTTAGAATAGCTTCCCTAACGCACCTTAATCCGTTAGGTGGCGACTCTCTTTTCGTAGCCCTTCCTCCCTTTTTAAAAGAGTTGTGAATGTTGAAACCCAATTTCGTGACAAAAAGGGGGCGCGACAGGAATACCCGTCAAGGAAACAATAGAAAGCCCGACTGACCAACCTATCAAGCATTTGATCAAGGAAGGGAATTGGGAAATTATCTTTCCTTGTTACTTTGTTGAGCTTGCGATAGTCCATACACACTCTCCACCCTTCACCATTCTTGTAGGGATCAACTCGTTCTTGTCATTGGTAACCACATTCATTCCCTTTTTCTTTGGGACACATTGCACCGAGAGGTCCACGAACTAGCAGAAATGGGGTAAATAACCTCGGCATCCAACCATTTTATGATCTCCTTTTGACCACCTCTTGCATTGATTCATTTACTCGTCTTTGATGTTCAATGGAGGGTTTGGAATCCTCCTCGAAAATAATCTTCTACATGCAAAAGGCGGGGCTTATACCCTGAATATCTGCCAATGTCCATCTGATAGCTTTCTTCCTCCTTTGTAGCACCGCCAAAGTATAGTCTACTTGCACGTTAGTCAAACAAGAGGAAAGAATAACCGGTAAAATAAAACAAGGGCCAAGGAATTCAAACCTTGTGTCTGGAGGCAATGGATTTAACTCCAAAGTGGGAGACTCCTCGATTGAGGTCTTTGTTGGGGGAGTCTTCCAGTTTTCAAGTTCCAAGGACAATTTGTGGGGTTCATAAGTGTAAGACCACATTCCTTGAAATGCATTCACACATTCCACATAGCCATCCTTCTCGTCATCATTATCAAGGTTAAGAAAAATAGCCTCCAAAGTATCATCCACATTCATTCTGGCACTAGCATCATCAATAATCACATCGGTCACCAATTCCATGAACGAACAAACTTCATTGCTATTCGGTTGCCGCATAGATTTGCACACATGGAAAACCACATTTTCATCACCCACCTGGAAGGTGATCTCGCCGACCTCCACATAAACAAGTGCATTCCCTATAGTAAGGAAAGATCTACCCAAAATAATAAACACCTTATAGTCCACTTCACAATCAGGAATCACAAAGTCTGGCGGGAGGATGAACTTATCAACACGAACCAACACATCATCAATAATACACAATGGTCTCTTCATAGTACGATCCGTCATTTGTAGCCTCATAGAAGTGATCGTGGTTTCCCAATCCCCAACATTTTAAAAATCGAGTAGGGCATCAAGTTGATACTCGCCCCTAGATCACAAAGAGATTTGGCAAAGTCGGTGCTTCCAATAGTACAAGGGATTGTGAAAGCATCGGGATCTTCCAATTTAGGATCCATTGAGTACATAATTTCACTCACTTGATGTTTCATCTTTACAGTCTCACAATTCATCGACCTCTTCTTTGTCACCAAATCCTTTATGAACTTTGCATATCTGGGCATTTGCTCCAGAGCCTCAACCAACGGCACATTAACATACAAGATCTCCATCATGTCAATGAACTTTTTGAATTTGTTCTCGCTATTTTGCTTGGCAATCCTTTGAGGGTATGGAAGAGGAGTCATGGGCATTGGTGCCTTAGCCTTGTTATGGTATGCCTCCAGAGCCTCAACCAACGACACAACTACCTGTTACGGTATGTCTACATTGTGTTCCCTAGACGGGTTCACTTCTTCTTGAGTCTCCTCCACATTTTCATCAATATCAATTCTCACTTCGTCATTTCCTTACACTACATTGTTTGGAATCTCATTTTCTTGAATCACTTGTTCGTCATCAACAATTTTTCTTTGACTTGAGGTGGTTGCATCCCCACTTTTTCCACTCCTTGTGGTCACGGCCATGGCATGTCGCATGTTATTCCCACCCTTTGGGTTAACCATCGTGATACTTGGTAGTGCCTCCTTAGGACGAGTGTTCAAAGCTTGTGAGATTTGCCCCAATTGAACTTCCAAATTGTTAATTGAAATGTTGTGAGAGGATAGTTGAGCATCGAAGTCAGCATTCTTCTCTATCATTTGTTTGAATATGTTCTCAATTCGCCTCATCTCATTATTGGAAGAGCTGGGACCATAGGAAGGATAAGGTGGCGGGTTGCTTGGTTATTGATTCGGGGGCCTTTGAAAGACCGACCGCCAATTCCCTTGGTTATTGTTCCAACCCCCTTGGTTGTTGCCTCCCCAATATCCTTGATTATTTCCACTCCAATTGCTTTGGTTTTTTTGCCCATTCCAATTTCCTTGATTATTTCAATTGTGTAACGACCTGACCGGTCGTTCCGAGATTTTAGCGCCGTTTCCCCCGTTTCTGCTTCATTATATGTGGTTCGACTTCATTACATTGTGTTAAGATTGGTTGGCTCGGGTTCGGAGCGATTTTTGGAGAGAAATGAGACACTTAGTCTCTTATCTTGGTTAAATAGTGGAAAAGTCAACTTGAAGTTGACTTATTGGTAAACGACCTTGGAATGCGGAATTCATGGTTCGTATAGCTTCGTAGGGTGATTTGGGACTTAGGAGTGTGTTCGGAATGTGGTTTTGATGTCCGATATAGAATTATGCTTGAATTGGCGAAAGTTAGTTTTTGGCGATTTTCGGTCGGCAGTGGAAAATAGGCTATTAAGGTCGGAATGGATTCTTAAAGTTGGAGCAGGTTCATAGTGTCATTTTGGATATGTTTGCAAAATTTGAGGTCAATCGTACGTGTTTTAGATAGTTTCGGCATATTTGGCGAAATTTAGAAATTTCAAAGTTCATAGGCTTGAATTTGATGTGATTTTGGTGTTTTTGCGTTATTTTCTGTGTTCCGAAGGCTCGACTAATTTTGAATGATGTTATAGGATATGTTGGTAGGTTTTTGTTGAGGTCCCGGGGGCCTCGGGTGTATTTCAAATGTTCAAACGAACATTTTTGGTCTTTGGGAAATTGCTGGTTTTTCTGGTGTTTTAGCAGCAGTGATTTGTTCATTGCGATCGTGTGAGTTCATCCGCGATCACATAGAGTAAGTTGAGGCCCGGCGGATTTTTTGAAATGCGATCGCATAGGTAGGAGTGAGATCACGAAGGGTAGAGCAGAGTGGTCACTGCGTTCGCGTGGAGATGTTTGCGTTCGCATAGTAGGAACTGGGAGTGGTAGTGAGAGGATGGAATTGCTCTATGCGATCGCATAGAGCTGGTCGCTATCGCATTGTTGTGAGGAGTGGTGTTACGTGATCGAATAGTTTTTTCTGCGACCGCATAGAGTTAGTTTGGTTGGGCAACATTTTGTTTTTCGCGATCGCGTGCCTTTTTCCTCGATCGCACAGAGTAAAAGTCTGGGCAGACAATTTAAGTTCTAATTTCGGGGGTTCTTGCCCATAACTCATTTTTCCATTTGAGAGCACAGGGAAGGATATTTTGGACAAGATTTTCAGTAGGATTCTTGTGCTAAGTGTTCTTCAATAATTTTTGGTTTAATTTCATGAATTTGTCTTGATTTTAACCATGCAATTTGAGGAATTAAGTAGAATATTTGGGAAAAACTGGGAGGAAAAATTTGGAAAGTTCTTTTGGTGATTTGAGTGGGCAATTGTGGTATGATTTTGATGTTCTTGGTATGTATGAACTCATGGGAGGATGAGGACTCTTGTGATGTAATTTTTATCAGATTCCGAGACGTGGGCCCAGGGGCAGGATTTGGCAAATTTCAGGAATTGTGCCTAATTTTGATAGTTTTTGATTGAGTTCGTTTCCCTAGCATATTTTGATGTTATTAACCTGTTTTGTGATAGACTCAGAGCATTTGGGAGTTGATTCGAGGGGCAAGAGCATCGCAGAATAGTTTTTGGGTTGTTTTGAGGTAAGTTAGGGTTGTAACTCTAAACCTTAGGGTATGAAATCCCGGTATTTGATATTGTTTTGGTAAATGAGGTGACACACATGCTACGTGACGAGCGTGTGGGCGTGCACCGATAGGGATTGTGACTTGGTCCGTCCCGTAGCGACTATTAAGTCGCGTATTCAATTACGATATCCTGTATTTTAGAAATTTATACTTGTTTATGGGTTGTGAGCCATGTTTGGGGCCTTGTGTCGACCTGTTTAGTCCCTTAAATGTACTTTTACACTATTCTTACACTATCCTGATAAAACAATTGTGAACTTAGTCATGTTTTCTACTTGTGTTTATTTTCACTATTATCACACGATTTTCAAACTCAGAGAAGTATTTTGGGATGTGCCCCGTGAGTTGAGATGAATTGCCCGAGTGGCTTGTGAGGATGACTAAGTGAGGCCGAGAGCCGAGTATGTGAGGATAGTTATGGATCGGGCTGCACATCGCAGCAATATATATGTAATGAGGCTGAGGGCCGAGTATGTTAGGATAGTTATGGATCGGGCTAGACACCGCAACAATATATATGTAAGGCCGAGAGCCGAGTATGAGAGGATAGCTATGGATCGGGCTGCATGCCGCAGCAATAGATATGTTATATATTACATATGGATCGGGCTGCACGCCGCAACAATATAGATTATATATTATGTATGGATCGGGCTACACGTCGTAGCAATATATATTATATATGGGTGGGGTTGCACGCCACAACAATATATATATTGGATCGGGCTGCACGCTGCAACGATATAGCGCTTGGGCTGAAGGAGCCCCTCCAGGAGTCTGTACACCCCCAGTGAGCGTAGTCGACTATTATATGGATCGGGCTGCACGCCGCAGTGTATATTTTATGGATCAGGCTGCACGCCGCAGCGCATGTTATATGGATCGGGTTTCATGCCGCAACAATACACCTTATATATGGATCGGGTTGCACACCACAAGTATATATATATATATATACGTATTGGATCGGGCTGCATGCCGCAACAGTTGTTATATGGTACCTTATAAGTGAGAGTGTTGAGTGTGAGCATTGACTTATGAGAGTAGATTCACGAGTGACTAAGAGGCTTGCCCGAGAGGCTTTATTTTTGTGTGACACTGTGCCCGAGTGGCGGATGTTTTTATGAAACTACTGTTTTCACTATTCTTTACACTGAGCCTCTTTGATAAATGTTGACTAATGTCTCATACAAGTTTTAAAAGGGCAAACTGGAGTTTTGTAAGATCTTTGGTAAATGTGAACTCTTGACTTGATCTATTACCTTTACTAGTACTAATTTTTATGAAACTATAAAGTTTAAATGCTCGCCACTGCACTCATGTTTTTAGATACTTTGGTTACTTACTGAGTTGGCGTACTCACGTTACTCCCTGCACCTTGTGTGAAGATTCAGGTATCGGGGCAGATCCTTATGTTGTTCGCTAGTAAGTTCTCTTCTACCAGTAAATGATATATGTTGTAATTGAGTTTAGATCGCTTGTGGAAGTTGGCATGACTATTACAATGGTGAATGCGTGATTTGCATATGACTTGAGTTGTTAGACGGGTTGTGTTATTATCGGAATTGTGAGTTATTGTTTGTCTTGATCGTTGGATTTGAGCAAAGTGGGGGAGTCTGTTAATCGTAAGTTGATTGCACAATTATGTGCTATATTTGTTTCAATTCGAGGTATATTGGCGGATCAGTTATGACGTGCAGAGGTGGAGTCTGGGAATGACTCGAGTAATGGGAATTCTTTGATACATGTCGTAATGTACTCTATTAGGTAAATGGGTTCTATTGAATGATCGAGTATTGGGGATTTTCTATGTATTCGAGCGGTGGGATTGAGATCAAATATAGTAATTCGTGCGCTTCATGAACTTCGAGACTGAGAGTTCTCATAAACATGTTATTTTGTGGTAGTGAACTGTGAAAATGCGAGCAAAGCTCGTCGGATGTTAGTATGTACCATGATTTAGTCATTGTGAACATTTTGGTAAGTTACTTATCTGTTGTGGGTGACCATAGTTGATTCAAGGTTATTGGTAGGCCCGTATGAGTGTGTGTTCTGCACTAGGTCAGAATTGCCGACTCCGAATTTCTATTGTTGAGGAATGTACCATTTGATTGTGATTGAGTTTATTCATGTTTTGCAGTGATCCATAAGTTTCCCTTCGGCGTTGCGGGGAGTGGTGATTATTGATTATATGCACACATGCGGTTCTAATCGGGCTTTATAGCTAGATTTGAGTAAGGTAAGTATTGAGTATTGCGGGATTGAGACATATTGGTTATGCACTTTCTGATTCGTATGGCATGGTATCGTCCGGTTTCCCCGTGGTTATGGCAATGCACTTTGAGTATTGGATGTCGAATTTCAAATAGTTATTGATTTTGATCCAGGTGGCTTATAGTATTTCATGTGGACCAGCGTTTGGGTGAGATCACGCAGTGTAACGGAGATTATATAGGGGTATGAGCTTTGGTATTGGATTCATGTGTTTTGATTTTACGATGTGTGCTAGGCTTTTAGCATGATGTTGTGATGGTAATTGTTAATGGCGGGATATTCCTCCCATGTGAATCTTTCATATAATTTTATTACATTGGGATGTTGCTATTGAGTGCACGAGTTGCACAGGTTATGGCTTCGAATTTTATCGATGTGTCATGTCATCAGAGTGGCTGTGTTGGATGAGAAGAGGTCATTGGACCTAGAATGAATATTGTCAGAATTGTCTACATCATAGTTGGAGGGATAAATATCGAGAGTCAACTTAGAAATCTGCTATATTTCCCGTTTGGGAAGGGGGAGCTTCATGTCTGACTGATCGGACGAATGGTTGTTAGTTTCTATGTGTTTCTTTCATCATCGGCAGTATATGAAAGTGTTAGAGCGGAGCATGAAAATTCTTATAGGGGTTTAGGGAACCAGCATATCATGAATCTCAGAACCAACACAAGATCAGACAACTTAGGATAACTAACTGCTTTGCACAAAAAGGTTCATGATAGAAATCAGGGAAAAACATAAGTAAGGCATAGTCACATTGAGGTATACTACAAAGGGGGTTCATAAGCAGGTTGATCCTAAGGGGTTGGACATATTCAGAAGCATTCTGATAAAGCAGTAAAGTAGACATATTAGTTGCAGGTTGAACAACAAAACCACAGATAGAAACATATTAGAAACATGATAAACTTAAGCAGTAAAAGAAGCATATTGGTTTAGGACTTGAATTGAAATCAGAACATGCCAGTAAAGAATACAGTAAACACAAAAGTGAAGGGATAGGAGAGAGCAATAGTTGGCCTTGGCTTGCAGCTAGCTAACTCAGGATAATAGTAAGTAACACAGAAAGAGAGCAGAATGTTTTGAGAGAGAGAGAGAGAGAGAGAAATTTTTGAACCAATGTGCTCGTGTGTTGAGTGAATGAAAAATCAATATATATATAGTTTGAAACTAGGTAGAGAATAAGGTAAAAACCAAAGTCATGCAGTGATTGGGGAATCAGAATCAATCAGCATAAAATCAATGTAAGTACTCCCTTCAATTAAGGAGTTAACATGTAACGGTAATAGACATGTAATAAACAAGGAAGGGTACCATATGTGACTTGAATATAACACATAAGGAAACAATCTCAGCACATAGAAGTATAAGACATGTAATAGAGGCTAGGTTCAGAAAATCTAATTAAGGAAAGTACTTAAAAAAAATGATTGACAGCATAATCTCCCATAAAATAAGGCAAGAAAATATTTTAGAGGTTGAAATAAGTAGAGAATGGAGGGTATCAATCACAAGGAATTAGGGATTCAAACAGGAGTAGTATTGATTAAGGGGAATCAACACAAATTGCACGGAATAAACACATAATAGGCAAGACAAAGGCAAGAATCAGAACCCTAATAGGCACGGTAAAGTAAAAATCACATAGAATCAGGGATCCAAGCTAGAACATAGTAATGATGAACACAAACATCTGAGAATAAGCGAGATAAACACATAATAGGCATGAATAGGCAAAATCAGAAACCCTAATAAGCCAAATAGGGTGAAAATCACAAAAACATTAGGGATTCACATAGAACATAGCATGACTTAACATAATAGACATGATATAGGCGGAAGAAGCAAAAACCAGAAACCCTAATAAGGTAAAAGCACAGAAACTCTGAATGAATTCATAAATAACAGACATGCAAATTAACAAACAAGCAAGAACAGACTCGGAACCCATGATTAAGACCAATAAACGTAGGGTTTTGACATAATAAGTCAGACAAAAAGGGGAAAACATAAATAGACACTTAAACATATCGAAAATCATACTTAAATCAGAAGAAGAATCATTTTTCAAAAGGGGTCAAAAAACCCTAGTTTGAAGACGAAGAGACACTTTAGCAAAAATCGGAGAAATCATTAACGAAAACAAAAAAATAACTCAGGATATACTCAGATCTATTACAGGTCTAAGAAGTCAAGAGTTAAAAAAAAGGGTTTTAGAGATAGATAACCTAGAGATGAGAGAATCGGCTTAGAAACCATAGGTTTTAGCTGGAGATGGTAGGATCTTACTCGGACATGCCAAGGTTGGCCTGATAACGGAATGAAAATGCCATGGGGTGAATTTAACCGCCTATGGTTCTTTTGGGGACCTTAAGGTAGCAGTTATCCGGCATGTGAGGGATCCATAGCGCTGGGGATGACGGTGAAACCACCATAGTTACCGGCAAGCCAACGACCGGTGAGTAGGTTTAGCAGAGAGAGAGTTTTGAAAGAGACGAGAGGGATGTAACGGCGGAGTGAAAGAGAGGAAGGGGGGGGGCAGTCTTTAGGGTTAAATTAGGTAAGAAGAGATCTGGAGCGTTGATAAAAAATGATCAACGGTCCAGATTAAAAGGGGAATTGGGTCGGGTGATTAATGGACTTATGCTTTGGGTATTTGGGCTGGTATTATTAAGGGGTTTTGGGCTAATATCATTGGGTTTGGATCTGGTTTAATTCAAGCTAGAATTAAAATGAAAGTGGCTATTTGTTAAATACCTAATTCGAATTAATTAAAATAATTTGTAAAATAGCTAATAATTATAAAAATGAATTTCATGCATATAAACTAATTTAAAATAATTATTTAATATTTAAAAATTATTTGACTAATTTCCGGTCAAAATAATATAAATTATATACTTGGGCTATAATTGCAAAGTTATTGCAGTTATAGCCAAATGATGCCATTTTAGCTAATTATGAAATAATTTAGTTTAAATAGGGCCATAAACAATAAATTAAATCAAGAAATTCTTTTGAAATTATTTGTGATGCGATTTTGCAATTATTTATTGGATGTAAAATGCTAGATAAATTAGAGAAAATATAGCAAAATTATGAAAAAATACCAATCGTTGTTAATGCATGATTTTAAAGGTACATATGCAATTTTAAGAATATTTTGGGAAAAATTAGGTATCAACAAAATCGACGCTATACCCTCCCAAGATAAGAAAACTCCGGATCTCCGTAGATGAGGATGGTCTGAGCCAATTCTGCACAACTCAATCTTTTTCGGATCTACCTTGATCCCCTCATTCGATACTTAATGCCCCAAAAATACCAATGTATTTAGCCAGAATTCACACTTAAAATTGTTTTGCATATAGTTTCTTTTATCTTAAGGACTGAAGCACAATCCACAGGTGTTGCTCATGATTCTTCCGGCTTCGGTAGTACACCGGAATGTCGTCAAAGAACAAACTGAAGAACAAGTCAAGATAGGGTTGAAATACATTGTTTATCAAGTGGATGAATGTTGCTGGGGCGTTAGTCAGCTCAAAAGACATCACATGGAACTCGTAATGACTATATTGAGTCTTTAAAACAGTCTTCAACGTCTCCCGAATCTTCAACTAATGATATCCTGAACGTAAGTCGATCTTAAAGAACACTCTGGAACCCTAAAGCTGATCAAATAGGTCATTAATACGTGGCAATGGATACCTGTTCTTCACCATAATCTTGTTCAACTTGCGATAATCAATACACATTCACATAGAACTATCCTTCTTCTTTACAAACAAGACAGGAGCATCCCAAGGCGACAGACTGGGCCAATTGGATCCCTTATCAAGAACCACATGCAACTTCACATTTAACTCTTTCAACTCTGCTAAGGCCATACGATAGGGTGGAATAGAAATGGTCTGAGTGCTCGCTAACAAATTAATACCAAAGTTAATATCATTATGGGGAAGCATGGCCGGAAGATCCGCCCGAAATACATCTGGATAATCCCTCACTACCGGAACTGACTCGACGGTAGGAGTATCAACACTAACATCCATGACATATGCCAAATACGCATCACACCCCTTCCCAACCATCTACCGAGCCTTTAGAAATGAGACAATCCTGCTAGGAACATAATCTAAAGTACCTCTCCATTATAACCATGTTAGACCTGGAATAGCCAACGTCACCATCTTGGCGTGACAATCAAGGATAGCACGATAAGGTGACAATCAGTTCATGCCCAAAATAACATCGAAATACACCATACGGAGCAACAATAAATCAGCTCTAGTCTCAAAACCACTAAGAACAACAAAACACGACTGATACACATGGTCAACAACAATAAAATCTCCCACGAGTGTAGACACATAGACAATAGAACTCAAAGAATCACGGTATACACCTAAATACAGAGCAAAATAAGATGACACACAAGAATAAGTGGAGTCTGGATCAAATAAGATTGTTACATCTCTACGATAGACCGGAACAATACTTGTGATGACAGAGTCGGATGCAACTGCCTCCGTCCTAGCAGGAAGAGCAAAGTATGTGTCCTGGCCTCCCCCTTTAGGGCGACGTATGCCTGCTCGACCTCCAGCTCTAGTTGGTTGTGCAAGTGGAGTGGTAGTTGGTGCTGTAATCATAGCCTAAGGACTCGGTGGAGCACACGGTGCCTGGGTGGTGCATGCCAAGACAAATCATTGAACCGAACTGCATACTCCGACATTGTCATAGAACCTTGGCACAACTGCTCAAACTCTACGCGCCATGCATCTATGAAACTTTAGGGAACAAACTCCCTAAAGAACATATATGAGAATTGAGTCCAAGTGAGTGCAGCTGCCTCAGCCGGACTACCGAAATCATGTGCTCGCCACCACTGATAGGCCACTCCTCTATGCTAGAACATAGTGAAAGAAATTCTATTAGACTCTGCAACATCCAGAGTACGTAAAATACTGTGGCACTCATCAAGAAAACCATGGTCATCCTCTGACGCCAAGCCACTGAAAGTAGGAGGGTGGTACTTCTTGTGCCTCTCGAGCCTGAGCTGCTCCTCCTAAAAAATTGCTGCCCTAACCACGGGCCTAACTGGGGATACAGATTGCATTGGTATGACCTCACGACGACCTGTTGCTATGGGTTACGGACGGTGCGAGTCTGTGATCCTCCCTCTACATGAGATATGGCAGGAGCCATTGGTGTCAACCCTACCTGAGCCAAAGTGCTGAACATGCTCAGAAGCTGGGTGAGAGTCTTCTGGAGGGCCGCTGCTGTAACAGACGTCTCAGGTGCCTGCCCTCCAACTGGATCTACTGGTGGCTCCTCTGTAGCAGGTCGTGTGGGTGCTTTGGCTACACCAGGTGGACGTCATCGGCCTTTACCCCAGTCCGTCCTCTCGTGGCTCTAACAGGGGGCGCGGGTGTCTGCTCATCTGATCTAGTTGTAGGTGGTCTCACCATATGTAAGAGAATAGAAAGACAGAAATTTAGAATCCGAAGTAAAAAAATTTGCACGTTAAGATCAAAGAAGTGAAGATTTTCCTAATAGTTCCATAGCCTCCATAAGATAAGCACATACGTCTCTATACCGATCCACAAGACTCTACTAAACCTGCTTGTGACTTATAACACCTATGAACCTAGATCTATCATACCAAGTATGGAACGACCCCAAATTCCCTCATTAGGATATTGTGACGACACCTAGTCTCTAAGACTAGGTAAGCCTAATCAATATGCGGAAACATTAAATAAGATATTAAAACATGAACATCCCAACAATTTCGTAAAATGAATCTACCAAAACTCAATACGCAAAATCCCAAAACCTAGCGAGATATAAGTCAGAAGCTCTAGATACAGTATCGAACAATCATATACATCACTATCTATCAAAATGTAAATAAATAAGAAAACAATGGGATAGAATGGGACTTTGAGGTTTGCGGACGTGTGCATGTGTAGCTTGAAGTCTCTAAAGTAGCAATACCGTGCACTAATATCGAGGCTAGTAGGATGTACATGGATTTGCACAAACACATGTGCATAAGCGTAGTATGAGTACACCACAACGCTACCCAGTAAGTTCCAAGCATAACCTCGATAGAGTAGTGATGATTCCAGGTCAGGGCCCTAATGGAAATAATAGAAAAAACAAGGTAGAACCCTCATGCTACAGTAACAACCATGTGCAAACAATAACAGCCGCACAACAGAAACCTCATGCTACAGTAACAACCCGCACGACCAAAACCTCGTGCCACAATAACAATTTGCACGGTAGAAACCTCGTGCAACAATAACAATCTGTAGCGCAAAAACCTTATTCTACAATAACAATCCACACGTCATAAACCTCATGCCACGATAACAATCCGCACAGCAGAAACCTCGTGCCACCAAAACAATCAGCACCGCAGAAACCTCGTTCCACAATAAACAGTCATCTCAACAATAATTATTAAAACTAACACATAATAATTGAAACAGTAAGGACACAAACAAGAACCCTACAGTTAAAAAATGCATACAGAATCAAGGAAACATGTAATTAAACTACGCATGTTGTACAAATTGCAAATAAGAGATAAGACATGCAGACATATAAAATTAGGCTAAACATGATGACTACTCTAGCTAGAGTAACTCAATTAAGGAATTAAAAAGGAAACTACTTAACAAAAATCGGATTTTTAACATTTAGCCTGAGTACGCACTTTTCACCTCGCGTACACGGCCTTCACGTATTGTAATTTACCATAACAATACCAAATCCTAAGGGAAATTTCTCCCATAAAAGGTTAGACAAGTCACTTACCTCAAACCTCGCCTAATATATCGATAGGAAGGCCTTTCCCTCGATTTTCCAACTCTGATCAGCTCCAATCTAGCCAAAACAACTTCATACTATAAATATAACTATAGAAAACTAATTTAAAAAGTAAAATTATGACTTTAGCAAAGAATTGAAAAATAACTCCAAAAGTCAACCCGAGCCCGCGTCTCGGAACCAAAATTATAAAATCCGAACACCCGTTCAATATCTAGTCCAACCATACAAGAATTATCCATATCCGACCTTATTTGGCCACTCAAAGCCTAAGAATTTGGTCTAACAACTCTACACCCTTTTTCCCGAAAATATTCAACCCAAAAACCTTAATTAGATAAGGAAGTCGAAGATAGGTTAGTGGAAATTAATCAAAAACAAGTCTAGAATACTTACCCAAATTTTTTCTCTGCAAATCCCTCAAAATCTCGCCTCAATCCGAGATCTCAAAGTCCCAAAGTCAAAAATAAAATAATACCCTCGACTTTCCCTATTTTGTCCCCAGTCAAACCGCATCTCCGGCCCTAGAATCACTTCTGCAATGCCGCACCTGTAGAAAAACCAATGCAGGTACAAAAAAAAACTTATGTCCAGGACTTCCACTTAAGCGAATAAGGGCCTGCATATGCGACACCGCTTCTGCGGGAGTGGGATCAAACCTGCGACCACCGGTGCTTCTTCGCCCTTGCCCGCGCAGAAGCAAAAGCGCTTCTGCTGCGGCCACTGCTGGGCATAATAAAACTTGCTTCTATGATCAAGAGTTTGCATTTGCGAGCCCCGACCTACGGCCAATCCTCTGCAGGTGCAAAAACACCAGAACAACCCAGCTTCAATAGATTTCACAAGTCAATATTTTCCGGTTTCTATCTGAATCACACGCGGGGCCCCCGGGACTCCGCCTGAATATACCAACAAGTCCTAAAAGATCAAACAAACTTAGTCGAGCCTTCAAATAGTATCAAACAGTGCTAAAAATACGAATTGCGCATCGATTCATGCCTAATGAACTTTAAAACTTCTAACTTCTACAGGAAACGCCGAACCTATCAAATCAAGTTCGATTGACCTTAAATTTTTCACACAAGTCATAATTGACATTTAGAACATGTTCCAACTTCAATAATAAAAATCTGACCCTGATATCAAAATTTTCACTCTTGGCAAAACCTTTCAAAAATCTCCCAACTTTCCAACTTTCGCCAATTAACGCCAAAATGACCTAAGGACCTCTAAATAAACATCCGGACATGCTCTAAGAACAAAATCACCCTATTGAGCTATCAGAACCATCAAAACTTCATTCCGGAGTCGTCTTCACCAATTCAAAATACAGTCGATCCCTTTGACTTAAACTTCCAATTTAGGGACAATGTGTCTCATTTCTCTCTGTAACCAAAAACCAAACCTCTTACTAGTCATGTAACTACAGTACAACACAAAGAAGGCAATAAATAGGGAGTCGGGGCTAAGTTTTTGATTTATATTGATGATAGTTTGGAGTAGACTTAAGAGGATGTGAACCCGTCTAGGGAACACATTATTAACATACCAAAACCAGTAGTGCAAAAGGTTAAGGCACCCTTGAAAAAGCCTCCACCTCCTTACCCTTAAATACTTGTTAATCAAAATGGTGAAAATCAATTCAAAAAGTTTATTCTAATGATGAAGGGTCTTTATATCAACGTATCATTGGTAGATGATTTGGAAAAAATGCCTGGTTATGCCAAGTTTATGAAAGATCATGTGACCAAGAAGAGGTCAATTTTAAATTTTGAAACTATCAAGGTCACTCATCAAGTGAGTTCAATTGTTCATTCCATAGCTCTTATGTTGGAGGATCCCAATATATTTACAATTCTTTGTACTATTGGAAGTGTCGATTTTTCTAAATCTCTTTGTGATCTCGGGGTGTGTATCAACTTAATACCATACTAGGTGTTCAAAATTTTGGGGGATTGGGATGCCAAGACCCACATATATGAGGTTGAAAAGTGTTGATCATACTATGAAGATGCCATTGGGAGTGATTGAGGATATTTTGGTCTGAGTTGATAATTTATCCTTCTGGCAAACTTTGTGAATTTTGATTGTGAGGTTGACTATGAAGTGTCTATCATTCGTGAGAGGCCTTTCTTTGATATGGGTAAGTCCCTTTGTGATGTCGATGCCGGAGGACTTACTTTCTGGGTTGGTGATGAACAAGTTGTATCATGTGTGCAAGTCTATGCCTCAACCAAATAGCAATGAAGTGTACTCTTTTGTGGACTTGGTAACCAATGTCATTATTGATATTACTAGCACCACAATCAATGTTGGTGACATATTGGAAGTCATTTTTCTCAACTTTGATGACGATGAGATTGATGGATTCATGGAATGTGTGAATTCTTTGCAAGGAATGGGGTCTTACAATTATGCACCACAAAAGTTATCATTTGATCCTTAGAATAGGAAAACAACTCCTACGAAGCCTTCAATTGAAGATCCACCAACCCTGGAGTTGAAACCATTTCCATCTCACATTAGGTATGAATTTCTTGGCCCTTGTTCTACTTCACCAGTTATTTTTTCCTCTTGTCTGATTTATTTATCGGTTGACTCCACATTGGCGGTGTTGCAAAAGAGGAAGAAAGCTATTGGGTGGACTTTAACGAATATCCGTGGAATAAGCCCTGTAATTTGCATGCATAAGATCAAATCGGATGGTAGTGCTAAACAATCCATTAAACATCACATAAGAATCAATGAAGCTATGAAAGAGGTGATCAAAAAAAAGATTTTCAGATGCTTAGATGTGAGTGTTGTCTACCCCATTTCTAATAGTTCATGGACTTCTCCAGTCTAATGTATCGCAAATAGAGGGGCGTAATGATTGGTGTTACCAATGATAAGAATGAGTATATTCCTACAAGAACGATCACCAGTTGGAGAGTTTGTATGGATTATCATTAGCTCAAAAAAAGTCACAAAAAGGATCACTTTCCTATCCTTTCATGGATTAAATGTTTGATAGGTTGGCCGGCCATCCATTCTATTACTTTCTTGATGGTTACAACCAAATTCTTATTGCTCTCGAAGATCAAGAGAAAACCACCTTTTCATGTCCATATGTTACTTTTGCTTTCAAGTCGATGAATTTTAATTTATGCAATGCGCCGACGACTTTTCAATTGTGTATGATGGCTATCTTCACGGACATGGTGGAATACTACCTTGAGGTTTTCATGGATGACTTTTCGGTGGTCAAAGATTCTTTTTTACATTGTTTTGCTAATTTGGACAAAGTGTTGGCTAGATGTGAGGAAACGAATTTTGCACTCAATTGAAAGAAATGTCATTTTATGGTTGAGTTAGACATTGTCCTTGGCCATAAGATATCAAAGAATGGTATTTAAGTAGATAAGGCAATGATTGAGGTTATTTCTAATCTTCCACCCTACCTTAGTAAGGGTGTGCGGAGTTTCTTGGACCATGCAGGATTCTACCGGCGATTTATAAAAGATTTTTCTAAAGTGGATAACCCTTTGTGTAATCTCCTTGAAACGGATGCCAAGTTCCATTTCACTGATGATTTTATAAGGGGTTTTGAAAAATTGAAGCTCAAGTTGGCTAACACTTCTATCACAACATATCCAAATTGGAGTTGATCGTTCGAGCTCATGTGTGATGCAAGTTATGTAACAGTTGGGGCTATTTCGGTGCAACGTATCAATAAAGTCTTTTATCCAGTCTACTATGCTAGTAAGACCATGAATATTGTCCAAGTCAATTATACCATTACGAAGAAGGATCTCCTTGATATTGTGTTTGCTATTGAGAAGCTTCGTCCGTACTTAATAGGTACCAAAGTTATTGTACACACAGATCATGCGGCACTTCGCTATCTTATGAGCAAAAGGAATATAAAGCTCGATTGATGAGATGGGTGATTTTGTTGCAAGAGTTTGAAATTGACATCCAAGACAAGAAGGGAACTAAAAATCAAGTGGCGAACCACTTGTCTCATTTGGAGGAGGAGGGGAGGCCACATGATGTCCTTCAAATTGATGACTCTTTCCCCGATGAGCAACTTTTGGAACTTTCAACGAAAGAGGTACCATCGTTCGCAGATTTGGAAAATTTTCTTGTGAGTAATATCATTCCTGATGAGTTCTCTTCAAACCAAAGAAAGAAGCTCAAACGGGATTTTAAAGACTAATATTGGGATTAACTATACCTTTTTGAGATTTGCACGGACAGGGCGATTAGAAGGTGTGTGCCCCAGGTAGAGCAAGGTGATATTCTTGTGGCTTGTCATTCTTTCCCATATGGTGGTCATCATGGAGGAGCGAGAACAACGGCCAAAGTCCTGACTTGTGGTTTCTATTGGCCTACACTATACAAAGATGCAAATGATTTGATAAAAAAATGTGATGAATGTCAATGGGCCGGAGGAAAATCAACGAAACATGAGATTCCCCTTCAATTATCTTGGATATTGATATCTTTGATATTTAGGGTATTGACTTTATGGGACCTTTCATGGGTTCTTGTGGAATCAACTACATCCTGGATGCAGTGGATTACCTGTCTAAATGGGTTGAAGTTGTTGCTTTATTCAATAATGAGGCTAGAAAGGTGTCTTTCTTGTAGAGAAACATTTTTACAAGTTTTGGACCCTGGGAGCAATCATAAGTGATGGAAGGTCACATTTTTGCAACAAAGCTTTTGATACTTTACTTGGCAAGTATGGTATCACTTACAAAGTGACAACTCCATATCACCCACAATCAAGTGGTCAAGTGGAAGTGACCAACCGGGAGATAAAGAGTATTTTTTCCAAGACAGTGAGTGCAAATCGGATGGATTGGTCTATGAAGCTTGATGATTCTCTATGGGTATATATAACGTCTTACAAAACACCTATTGTAATGTACCCATACTTGTTAGTGTTCTAAAAATCTTGTCCTCTTCCGGTGGATCTAGAGCACAAGGCAATGATCCATGAAGAAATTGGATCTTGGTTTGGATGTAGCCACTAAATTGCGGGTTTCAGACTTGAATGAATTGGATGAGTTTTGGAACCATGCATATGAAAGTTTGTCCTTGTACAAAGAGAAGATGAAATATCTTCATGGAAAGTATATTTAGAAAAAGGAGTTCAAGGTCGGTGATCTAGTATTGTTGTTCAACTCAAGCTTGAGAATGTTTCCCGAAAAGCTCAAGCCAAAGTGGAGTGGTCCATTTGAAATTGTTGGTGTAACACCTTCTTGTTCCTTAGACTTGAAGAACAAGAACAATGAAATATTTTGAGTGAATGGTCATCGAGTGAAGCACTATTTGGGGAAAGTTGGCGAGAGCCACATTGTGGCAGTTATTTACTTCATTTGAGGATGATATGACACTGTGTCGTGCAACGAAGTTAAGTAAGGCACTTCTTGGGAGGCAACTCAAGTTATTTTCCTTTTTCCCTTTTAGTTAGATGTTGTTTTAAACTTAATTTGAAGTGTGTGCGGGGATCAGTGATAAATGTTAGCTGAAGTTGTGTCACACAGGTAAAAATGTGGTGAAGAGGGATTGCTGAACGCATGATATTTTGCGGACTGCAATTGCACATATTTGTTCAGGTGTTAAATTAAAGGTCCTCTAAACTTTTCTCCCAACGGTGCAGAGTGAGTTTGCGGACCATCACAGATTATATGGTTGTAAAAGAGCATTATCACAGAAGTAGGTAGAACTAAAGTGTCAGAAGTGCGTTTGCACTTGAAAAAGTGCGGATCACAAAACTACTTGCTTCTTTTCTACCTAGATAACAGAGTGTGGTATGCTCTTGGAATTGTGCGGCCGCACTTGACTTCTTGCACCTTCACCCTCATCTAAGTATAAATAGAACATTACCTCTCCCATTTTACCTTTTGGGCATTTTCACTCTCAACCTACCACTCTAAGAGGTACCTACGTTCTTGCACTTGTGATAATGAATAGCCTTTTACACTTACTTGGATATTATTATACTAGCACTATCTGGTATGAATAACTTCAATCTTGTTGTTTTTATCTTTGAATTTGATTGGCTATTTAATTTCTTTTTAGGATATATTTTATTGCATCTCTTTACTATGTCTATGTAGGGTAGTTTAACATTGGGTTATTGTCAAAGCATTCATAGATTGGGTTGTTGATTATCATGCCCTTACCGCATCATCTAGTATGATTTAACGCAGAATTGCATGACTTAGGTCAAAAGACCTGTTGCCGCCATTGTTCTTAATTGTGCGGACCATACTTGAAATTTTGCGGTCCACAGACTTCTGATTTGATGACTTAAATGCTAGTTGATTGTGCGGTCACATTTTAAATTGTGTGCACCGCAGTTTTAATCTTATGGCCGCAAAGGGAGGTCCATACTAGGGGTGGCTAACGGGCCGGGCCCGGGCCAAACGGGCTAAGCGGGCCGGGCTAAGCGGG
>ML400759.1:5810-62685 GCA_005239525.1 Nicotiana knightiana | reverse complement strand
GGGATCGACTCTGGGCATAATACCCCGGATTATATTTGCAATGCCCGCTTAGTCTTTTATTAGTCATAGTTGAGCGTGATCAATACCCATAATTTTTTAACCAACAAATTTCGTAATTTTCTTAGAAAAAATGATTAAAATATGCAATTAATCATTAAAACCTACTTGTGCCACATTATCAATATTTTGTTATTATTTTGTTTCAATCAATAATTGAAAAAAGAAATCTAGAAATATGTTGATGAGTTCTAATCCTAGTTTTTATGTAATCAAAATTTAATTAACGAGTGAATTAAAAACTGAAATTATTAATTAACACTTGTAATTATTTGAAGGATAAATTTTATAATTTTTCCAATAAAATTATTGAAGTTAGGCACCTAGTTATGAACTTTAAATCATTTATAAATTTTAAAAGACAAATTATGATTATGCAATGCAAAAATAATTCACCAATAACACCGAAATTCAACAAAATTTATAAAACTAATTTATTTATAGAATTTTGTAGGAGTATATGGTAGGTTAAAAATTACATGCTCACAACTGCCCCTCTTTGCTCGGAAACATGAGGAGTTTTCGGGCAAAGACAAAGTGAGCAGTTATGAATAACTTTTACCCGTTCAAATACTCCATGCGCAACGTTTTTGAAAGGTTTGACCGAACCTTGCTTCAAAGGTTGCCTACATATCCTTGGCTATAAAGGAATCAGGTCAGTGTAGTTATGGAAGTTTTGGTAGCTGGGGCTACCGGGTAACTGTGATTTCACTGTAGTTGTTGTTGTTGTTACTACTGCTGAGCTCCTTGTTACACCAAAGTAATAAAAACAAAAGACTAACTAAGCCTATCAACTACTAGTTACAAGATCCCTATCTGTACACTCTAAGACTTGGTCTTGAGTCTTAGCTTTTGCTGACTCTGACCTCGATCTCGATGCTTGATAGCCGTAGATGCTGGTTTTATCTTCTCGTCCTTCGGATCAAGGCAGGATATACAGAACAGATGACTTCAATCTCGTCCTGAATAGTCCACGTCTTCCCCGCTTCTGCACTTTGGATTTAACCTTCTCTTTATTTTTTTATTCTGGATCGAAACTTCTTCATTTGGTCGTCTCGAATTCATTGTCCTAAAGTGTAATCTGCGCATAATCAAGAACAAACGAACAAAATTTTCTGCCCCAGTTTTCACTAGGAAAATATTCGTAAGTTATTGTAATGAAATTTATGCTACTTTATTATTGAAAGCGATGAAAAGTCGGGAATGGTGAATCTGGAGTGGATGTAGACTAGGGGGTGGATACCCTATGCCTAAAAATAAAATCAACTAGGGATTTGGAGACCTTATGTTGACAAGATCGACAGTTATGCCGTCGTCAGAAAAGATCACTGGGTTATGCCAGCGTCAGGAGAAAATCAACAGGTTATGTCGCTAACAGAAAAAGATCACCAGGTTATGCTGGTGTTGGGAAGGATCAACAGGTTATGCTGTTTCCAAAAGAATATCACCAAGTTATGCTGGTGTTGGGAAGGATCAACAAGTTATGTTGTTGCCAAGAAAAGAGATCACTGGGTTATGTCGGTGTTGGGAAAAGACCAACAGGTTATGCTGTTGTCAGGAAAAGATCACCAGGTTATGCTGGTGTGTGGAAAGGCCAACAGGTTATGCTTTTGCCAGGAAAATAGATCACCAGGTTATGCCGGTATATGGAAAAGACCAACAGGTTATGCTGTTTTCAGGAAAAGATCACCAGGTTATGTTGGTGTCTGGAAAGGCCAAAAGGTTATGCTGTTTCCAGGAAAAGAGATCATCGGGTTATGCCGGTATATGGAAAAGACGAACATGTTATGCTGTTGTCAGGAAAAGATCACCAGGTTATGCTGGTGTCTGGAAAGGCCAACAGGTTATGTTGTTTCCAGGAAAAGAGATCACCGGGTTATGCCGGTATCTGGAAAAGGCCAACAGGTTATGCTGTTGTCAGGAAAAGATCACCAGGTTATGCTGGTGTCTGGAAAGGCCAACAGGTTATGTTGTTTCCCGGAAAAGAGATCACTGGGTCATGGCGGTATCAACTAGGGAGTGGGACCCTATGTTGGCATCAACTAAGGAATGGAGTATCCTAGGTTGGAAAAGTCATCGGGTTATGCCGGCATCAACTAGGGATTTGGACCCTATGTTGGCATTAACTAAGGAATGGAACATCCTAGGTTGGAAAAGTCATCGGGTTATGTCGGCATCAACTAGGGAGTGGTACCCTATGTTGGAATCAACTAAGGACTGGGATATCCTAGGTTAGCATCGAGTTATGTCGGCATCAACTAGGGAGTGGGACCCTATGTTGGCATCAACTAATGAATGGAATATCCTAGGTTGGAAAATGTGTAGCTGGGGATTGGAGGCCCTATACTACCTTAGGTTTGAACTGTTCTCAACATCATTTCCTCTTCTTATTTTGATTATTTTCAAAGAATGAGTGAAGGGGGGAAAGAACTTTAGAGGGAACTTTCCTTCTAAAATCGTCGCTGCAAAGTCGCTTCTCGCCCTTGCGCAAGTTCCTTTGGTTGCACCTGCTTTTTGCAAGGTTACTTTTGAGTTACACCTGTTTCCTTCAAACAAAGAACAATTGTCAGTTTGAAACGGTGGTTGGTTTTGCGGCCTTATTATTTCAACTTGCTTGATTTTGGCCCCTTTGATGAATATCTCAACTGCTTTCTTGCTTGATGGGGATTGGGTTTTATCTTTAATCCCGAGGATCTTGGCTTTCTGAGTTTTCCTATGGAAATTGGTCACGTGGGACCCAACATTCTGACTTTTTTTGCCTTTGTAGGTCTTTCAGTTTTTGACTTGTTTTTCTTTTGGATTTCAGAGCATTGGTGAGATTTAGGCTCCTCAAACATTGCTGTAACAGCTAGTCGCGTGGGACTTAACCTTTCCAACTTTGTTTTTGCCTTTATTGGCCTTTCATTTTGACTTTTTCTTTCAACTTTCTAGTTTACGGCATTTGGAGTATTTTGGCTCTTCGATCTTTGCCGAGATTATTAGCCCTATGGGACTCAACCTTTCAACTTTATTCGCCTTCATGGGCGTCTTAATTTGGTTTTCTCCTTCCAAGAGTTCTTTGAGTTTGAAGCATCGGTCGCTATTGCAAGTCGAGATCGACTCGATGCCTCTGATGAGGCTAGTTGCCTTTTGCATATTAGCCCGTATCAAATGAGAGCCCTGTAAATCAGTTTTGCCACCCTTTCTTTGTCTTACTTTAGAAACAGAGTTAGACAGAAAGGGATTGAAAGAGAATAAAAAAGTAATGGAGATAATGAATTTTGACAAGAAATATCCCTTTCGGGGAAAGAAAAGAAGGATTTATCTGGAGTGTATGCGGCCTTCAATGAACATGACATGCCTCTTGGACTGGATGTCCGATCTATGTAAATCATCCGACTCTCAAAAATTCATCACGATTTTTACCTCGAGGTTGAGAAACCTTGCCCCGAACTGTGTCCATGTCAATAACCAATTATCCTTTTCCGATTAGTGGTGCCCTTTGCGGGTTTTCACCGACTAACCTCTCTCATTTCTCTTTCACCATCGCCCCGTAGGCCCTTTGCGAGTTTTCACTAACAAGACTCTCTCATTTTCAATTTCTCTACTCACTGTAACCTTATGGTGCCCGTGTGGGTTTTCACCAATAAGACTCTCTCATTTTAGTTTTCTCTTCTTACCGTCGCCTCATGGCCCGTGTGGGTTTTCACTGATAAGACTCTCTCATTTTAAATTCTTTCATTTGTTTGTATCAGATCCAAATAACTTTATCCTCTAATTTTGGACAGCTTCGCCGATCGGAAGGACTTGAACAGGATTTGGGGTAAAAAGAATTCGTATCGAATTACAACTTTGGAACCTTTTGGGCGGAACATTGCCGAATATATCATAACACTTGCCCCAGCTTAAACTCTTGGGGAAAATGTGGAATTTTGTGTTGATGTGACTGAACCCTAGGGAGAGGCTGCCTACGTATCCTTTCGGAATCAAGTCAAACGTAGTTCAGGAAACCTTTGTTTTTTTTTTTTGATTTTGCTTTGTTTTTCCTCTGTTTTGTCTTGTTTTCTCTTTCTTTTGCTTTCCATGTTCTCCTTTTATTTCTTTCTTTTTTCTTTTTTCATTTGATTTCTTTTTTCAACAACACTTTCGGGTTCCAAAGAGGGTAATCAAAGAAGAGTAATCGGCTCAAAGGGTTTGCAAAAGGGTTTATAGTGTTTGGGGTAGCGAGAATAAAAGACTTCATCCTTTTAATCGGAGAGTGTCAAACTGTGAAGAGGTCAAACATAATACCTTTTGATTGCATCTGCATTGACAGCTGTTTCGGGTTCATTTCCTTCAACATCCCCTAAGTACAATGCTCATTTTGGTAACAATTTTCTTATGATGGATGGACCTTTCCAATTTGGGGCAAATTTTCCTTTCGCCTCTTCATGGTGCGGGAGGATACGCCTTAGGACGAGTTGTCCCACTTCGAAATTCCTAGGCCGCACTTTCTTGTTATAGGCGCGGGCTATCCTTTTGGTACAACTGCCAGTGACAAACTGCGGCCGTTCTTTTTTCATCGATTAGAGTTAACTGTTACAATAGGATTTTGACCCATTCATCATCCTCAATCTCAGCTTCGACAATGACCTGAAGGGAGGGAATTTCAACTTCTGTAGGTATTACGGCTTCAGTGCCATAAACCAACAGATAAGGCGTAGCTCCAACTGATATATGCACGGTTGTGCGATATCCCAATAATGCGAAAGGCAATTTCTCGTGCCATTGCCTAGAACTTTGGATCATTTTTTTGAGGATTTTCTTGATGTTCTTATTTTCTGATTCGACGACACCATTGGCTTTGGGCCGGTAAGGGGTGGAATTACGGTGTGTGATTTGAAACTATTCACACACCTCCCTCATCAAGTGACTGTTTAGATTCACAGCATTATCAGTAATGATAGTTTTTGGAATACCGAAATGACGGATGATGTTTGAATGCATGAAGTCCACCACTGCTTTCTTAGTGACTACTTCGACCCATTTTGTGAAATAGTCTATGGCAACCAAAATAAATCTGTGTCCGTTTGAAGCTTTTGGTTCGATTGGCCCAATGACGTCCATTCCCCAGTCAAAGAACGGCCAAGGCGCTGACATGGGATGTAATTCCGAGGGTGGTGCATGAATCAGGTCACCATTTGTTTGACACTGATGGCACTTTCAGAAAAAATAGAAACAATCTTTTTCCATGGTCATCCAGTAATATCCTGCCCGCAGGATTTTCTTTGCGAGGACGTAACAGTTCATGTGGGGACCACATACTCCTGAATGCACTTCGTTCATAATCTTTTCAGCTTCTTTGGCATCCACGCACCTTAACAGATTCAGATCTTGAGTTCTTTTATACAACACTTCTCCGCTTAAGAAGAAACTGCTGGCGATCCTTCTGATGGTTCTCTTTTGGTCTCCATTGGCCTGCTCCGGGTATTCTTTTGTTTTTAAGAACCTTTTAATATTATGATACCAGGGTTGGATATCAGGTTCTACTTCAAATGTATTACAATAACTGTATCTTTCCTGGATTTGAATCTCCAACGGGTCAATATGGACATTGACCGGATATGGTAGCATTGCAGCCAAGGTAGCCAATGCATCTGCTAACTCATTGTGGAATCGAGGAATATACTTGAACTCGACGGATTTGAATCTCTTGCTGAGATCTTCCACATGTTGTCTATATGGAAGAAGCTTGATATCTCGAGTTTCCCATTTGCGTTGTGCTTGTTTGATGATCAAGTCAGAATTCCCCATGATTAGCAATTCCTCCACATCCATATCAATTTCCATGTTCATGCCCATTATGCAAGCTTCATACTCAGCAGTGTTGTTTTTACAGAAGAACCGAAGACAAGAGGTGGCGGGATAGTGTTGTCCCCTGGGTGAAATCAAGATTGCCCCAATCCCAACACCTTTTGCATTGACTGCTCCATCAAAGAACATTTTCCAAGTGTTTGTGTCTTCTAGGATTACTTCGACTGAATTTACTTCCTCATCCGGGAAGTATGTGCTTAAAGGTTGGTATTCATCATCAACCGGATTTTCAGCTAGATGATCGGCCAAAGCTTGGACTTTCATGGCTGTGCAGGTGACATAGACAATATCGAACTCTGTGAGCAGGATTTGACATTTTTCTAGCCTTCCTGTGGGCATCGATTTTTGAAATATGTACTTTAAAGGGTCCAGCCTGGTTATGAGATATATAGTATAGGCCAGCAAATAGTGTCTGAGCTTTTGAGCAAGACAAGTTAAGGCAAAGCAAGTTCTCTCCAGTAGAGTGTATTTGGCTTCATACCCAATGAATTTCTTGCTCAGATAGTAGATGGCTTGCTCTTTCTTCCCGGTAACATCATGTTTCCCGAGGACACATCCAAAAGAATTCTCCAAGACGGTCAGGTACAAGAACAAAGGTCTCCCGGGCTCAGGTGGGACCAACACTGGCGGATTTGACAAATATTCTTTGATTTTGTAAAAAGCTTCCTGGCATTCATTTGTACATTTAATCGCCATATCTTTCTTTAGTAACTTAAATATGGGCTCATAGGTGGTTGTAAGCTGTGTGATGAACCGGCTGATGTAGTTTAACCTTCCCCGTAAGCTCATGACTTCTTTCTTGGTTTTCAGAGGTAGCAGATCTCAGATAGATTTTATCTTTGATGGATCTAATTCAATTCCCCTTCGGCTGACTATAAACCCCAAGAGCTTCCCGAATGGAACACCAAATGCACATTTAGCAGGGTTCAATTTCAAGTCGTACTTGCATAGCCGCTCAAAGAATTTTCTCAAATCTCAAACATGGTCTTCTTGTGTCCTGGACTTAATAATTACATCAGCAACATACACCTCGATTTCTTGGTGCATCATGTCATGGAAGATGGCAGTCATGGCTCTCATATAAGTTGCCCCGGCGTTTTTCAAACCGAATGGCATGACCCTGTAACAGTAGGTTCCCCATGGTGTGGTGAAAGCCGTCTTTTATGCATCTTCTTCATCCATCAGGACTTGATGATACCCGTCATAACAATCTACAAACGACTGTACCTCATGTTTGGCACAATTATCGACAAGGATGTGAATGTTTGGTAATGGGAAGTTATCCTTGGGACTTGCTTTTCTTAAATCCCTGTAATAAACATATACTCATATCTTCTCGTCCTTTTTTGGTACTGGGAATACACTAGCCATGTGGTGTATCTGACTACTCGGATTACACTGGTTTTTAATTGTTTGGTAACTTCTTCTTTAGTTTTATCGCTGATGTCTGTTTTGAATTTTCTTTGCTTTTGTTGGACAGGTGGGTGATCGGGGTAAGTTGGCAATTTGTGCACCACTAAATCAACACTCAGTCTGGTCATATCATCGTAAGACCATGCAAACACATATTTAAATTCAAAAAAGAGTTGGATCAATGTATCTCTAGTTTTTTCCTCGGTGTGAATGCTTATCATGGTTTCTCTGACCTCTTCTGAATTGCCCAAATTGATTGGATCAGTTTCATTTAGGTTTGGCTTAGGCTTATTCTCAAATTGTTCCAATTGTCGATTTATTTCTCTAAAAGCCTCATCTTCATCATATTCGAGCTCTTGATTCATTATTTCACAATTAGATGGCGTTTTAGGATCTAGGCATAAAGTCCGCAAGCATGTCATGTTATTTAAAGCCGCATTATCAGGACTAAAAAATAAGAAAAATAACAAAATCAGAAAAAATAATAGAAGAAGATCCATAGACGATGAAATATTGATTTCATTTCATTGAATTTGAAGATAATAGGGTTTTACATCGGAATTTAAAAGACAATGAAATTAAAAACACTCGAGTTACACCCTGAAATAACTCAGAGTGCAGAAAGGATGGAAAAACATGAACTACCAAGATTCCCGCCTGACTGGGAAGGGAGTAGCTTTTCAATTTTGCAATTTGGCATTTGGTCCCATATATTGCACCTCCGCGGTGCTCGAGCCTTCACCTGGCTGAACCATGTGGACTTCATAGAGCATTTGTCTCATCTCCCCGCAAATCTCTTCGATTTCTTCGGCCGTGAAGGCCTCTTCTCCTCCTTCTATATATTTTGGCTTAACAAATGTTTTGGCGAGGTGAGGAATTGGCTTAGGCAAAACCCACCCATCTCTCTTACATTTTTCAGCCCATTCATCATTGGTAGCTTGAAAACCTATGCCAAAGAATTTCTTGTTGCTAGGCAATGTAACGGTATCTGTGATGCCCTGCAAAGATTCCCCAAGACCTTTCCCGGGCTTGTATCCATGTTAGATCATTTCACCGGCGACCATGACTGATGCGCTCGACAAACAGGGTTGAGGGCATGGAGTTCCTTCCTCGCACTGGTCAGCAAGTACAATTTCAAAAGCCTGGTAAACAATGTGCTCACTTCCCTCTCTTGCCTCAAGACAGGGGACCGATGGGTCCATGTAGATTGATTGTTCATCCTCTCAACTATCTCTTGGTTCTCGTGCTCGAACTTGACCATTTGATGGAGAGTAGAGGGTACGGCTCCCGCAGCATGGATCCAGGGCCTTCCTAGTAGAAAGTTATAGGAAGTGTCCATGTCCAGAACTTGGAACGTTATTTCAAAATCCACAGGGCCAATGGTTAGGATTAAATCAATTTCTCCTATAGTATCCCTTTTGACGCCGTCGAAAGCCCGGACACAAACATTATTCGGCCAGATCCTTTCAGACCCAATTTCCATTCTTTGCAATGTTGACAGAGGGTAAATATCAACCCCGGATCCGCCGTCCAGCATGACCCTTTTTCACATAATAACCCTCACACTTGACCGTTAAGTGTAAAGACTTGTTATGGGCAGCTCCTTCGGGAGGTAAGTCATTTCGGCTAAAAGATATTATGTTGACTTCGAAGAACCGTTCTGCCATTCTTTCCAGTTGTTCAACTGTAGTCTCAATCGGCACATACGCCTCATTTAGCGTCTTTAGAAGTACTTTTTGGCGCTCGCTTGAGCTCAACAACATAGACAAGAGTGAAACCTGGGCAGGAGCCTTTCTGAGTTCATCAGTCACAGCATACTTCGATGTTTTCATTTTTCGGAAGAATTCCTCGACAGTAACAGGCTGTTTGAGGGGGAAACATTTCTGTTTGGCTTTGTTCAACCCTTCTGGGTCATGATACTTTCCAAATGGGTTTGTTTCATTCACTTCCCCTCTGACTTCCTTCCCTTTATAGGTGACCAGCGTGTGATTATAGTTCCAGGGGATGACAGTGGTATCTTTTATTGGAATTTGTGGCCTGCGACTGATGATCAGAGGCTCATCTAGATTTGGTGAGATGACTGGCCCTTTTGCCACATACGTCCCCTTTGGTACATACATTCTTGGAAAATTTGATCTTAGCTTCAAACTCTTTGGAGGGATCAACGTGAGCTGCCTATTTCTGGGAGATCTTGGGACGTAGATGACGGCTTCTTTGGTTGGTGGTACCTCTCTCTCTACTTCCTTAACCTTTTCTTCATTCTGGGTGGTAAGCTTTGTTTTCTTTGCATCCCTGACCGGTTTTGCCGCGGTCTTAGGTTTCTTTTCTATATCAGCGATGGCAATAATGGCTTTCAAAGCAGGGTCAAACTCCTTCTCCTCACAAATCATTCCGATGACGGGCCCGTTGTTGTGGCTGGAAATGGATTGTTTGTTACATTGGGGACTTCCTCGTCCCTCAGCACTACCTTTTTCTGTTCAATTAGGCTTTCAACTGCTCTTTTGAGAGTCCAACAATTCTCAATATCATGCCCTTCCACCCCAGAATGATAGGCACACCTGGTACCCGGCCTGTATGATGGAGATTCTAGATTCTACCTGTTTGGAGGCATGGGCTGCAAAAGACCCATCTGAACCAATTTTGGAAAGAGGCTAGAGTATGACTCACCAATGGGTGTGAAGTTGGTTCTTCTGGGTGGTTCACGGGGATGGGTATTGTATTGGTAGTTGTTATGGGGAGGATGTGGATTATATGGAGCTTGGTTAGGATGGTTATTTATGGGAAGTGGAGCTATGTTCTGATTGTATTGTTGTTGTGGCCGTATGTACGACTGAGCATTCATTACTGTGTAGGGATGGGGAGGCATAGCATAGGCTGCGTCTTGATGAGGAAAATAATGTTGTAAAGCTCTGGGAGATTGGCACGGATAGTCCCGAGGTCAACGAGGACTTCTTAGTCTTTATGCCATCATGGCTCTCTCTTCTTTCTTCTTCCTGCTTGCCAGGCCTCCGTAGTCGCTCTGAATGGCTTGGGAGGTGGCTTCTCAGGGCTGACTGACTCAAGATACGGCCCGTTTTAAGCCATTTTCTACCATTTCACCAATTTTGATGCCCTCCGCGAATGGTTTGCCCATGGAAGACATCATATTTTGGAAGTAATCAGCCTCTTGGGCCTGCAGGAAAACACTGACCATTTCGGTCTCATCCATAGGAGGTTTTACTCTAGATACTCGGAAGCTTTCGGAAGCCTTTTTCTTGAGGTTGGACAGAGAATTTCTGTCTGGAGCTATGTCCACGTTGTATTGAAACTGTACCACAAAGTCCCGAGCTAGATCATCCCATATGTGCCAACGAGAGATGCCCTGATCAATATACCATTCCGAGGCGATTCCAGCAACGCTTTCTCCAAAGTATGCCATCAATAACTCTTCTTTTCCCCCTGCCCCTCTCAATTGATTGCAATATCATTTCAGATGGGAAATCGGGTCTCCATGCCCGTCATATTTTTCAATTTTTGGTGTTTTGAAACCCACGGGCAGATGCATATGAGGAAACATGCACAGATCCTCTTGTTCGGGATTTATCAAGATTCTCTCCTGTTCCATAGGAGATTCAGATTGTGGATGTTGCGGATAAGAGTTCGGAGTTACTCGGGTAGTATCCAGTTGGAATCGGGGAGCTTGAAAAATGAAATTTGATGGCTCAAAGCTCTATCGTGGCAATGTTGGTTGTGCCATACTGGCAGCTGGCGGCGCGGTGAATACAATAGATGGTATTCTAGAAGATGGTGCCTGGTGGCGGACCTCAGAAGGCATTCCGGTGAAGTTTGATGTCATAGTAGGGAACCCAAATGGTATGAATGGGTTAGGTGCTGAAATTTGAACATTAGTGGTCCCTCCCGTTCTTGGGATCAACTCAGGGAAACCGGGGATATCACTAGGCGGCTCCCTCCCATTAGACCAAGCATCCTACATTTCTAACATGAGGCATCTCAACCTCCTATTCTCTTCGGCAACTACTGATTCGGACTGTGGGATAACCGATGTGGGGCTATCTTCAGGTTCGGCAATAGACATATGACTTTCAGATGCCATTGCAATGCTTCCTTTGGACCTTGTAAAATAGTGGTGTGTCGCTAGAATACCATCGCAAAAACCAACCACCTTAAAAGTAAGAACCTTTAAGGTAGACAGCAAACGGGCTGGCTTGAGATATTAACATATAAGGGATCACACATTGGGATGCAATGCATCTAAGCAGTCAAACGTTTTTCTAAAATGTTTGCGACGGCTGTGTGTTTCATCCCGGCTTTAATGTTTCACTCTTTTCTTTCTTGATTATTTTCTTTTAGGTTTATGATCGAATCCTATATGGATTGCCTACGTATCATGACGCCGCATGAATCACATCATCACGTAGTTCAAAAGAAATAGATATAGAGTGACAAGGTGCAATTTTCATTGCTAAATATAGCTCTTTGTTTTTCATTACAAGCAGTTTGAAATACTGATCACCATAAAAGAAACAGTGCAGACTCTAGACAAACAACAAAACGACTTAACATTCTAGAAAGCAATAAAATACACACTCGAAAACATCAAAAATAAAGGAGGGCTTCCACTTGTCTTCTCGGGGCCTGTGGTGCGTTGGCGGGTCTCTGTGCAGGCCTATGTGCAATGTCTCCCTGAAGTCGGTCCAAATCACCCATCACCTGGTGGACGAAAGTCATCATAGAGGCAAAAAACATGGAGGTAGTCATGCTCTCGCATTCGTGACATTTCTGCACGATGTAGTCAACTATTTCTTTGATCCTGTTCCTGATGACCCCTTTTTCCTGGAGCAGGCGCCCTATTTGTTGTGCTCGGGCTTCCAACACTTGGGCATTTGCATTGTTTTTGTCCTATAGCTATTGCACGGTACCTTCCAATTGGCAGATTCGTGCATAACAATGCTCCCTTTCTGTTTTAAAGTCTTTAGTTTGTTGGACCATTTCGTTCCCCATGGCAAACAATTTTTCCTTCAGGATTGCCATTTCTTTGCTATACTTCTGCCTCAAATGATGAGCCTGTTCTTCTGCCCCCTTTGCTAACTTGGTTTGGGCATCTAGCAGGTCCTTTTCAGCTTTATCCAAATCAAATGCATACTCATGAACCTTCATCCTCAGGTTGCTAATGATTTTCTCATCCCTTTCACTCCTCATCGGTGTTTCAGCAGCTATTTTCAAACTCCGAAGTTGGGCACGGAGTGCCTCGTTCTCTTGAGTCAACTGTCATTTTTCGCCTTCAACTACCTGTGCTTGCAACTCATTGTCGATATCAAGGTTCCTTAATTTCTCCTTCAGAGCATGGATGGTGTCCTGATACCCCTTTTCCTTTTCTCCCCAAGCTAACCTTTCTTGAATCTTATCATCGAAAGCTTGAACATGAGGCCTTTTAGAAGGCTTTTCTGACTCGGGTTCGGGTTCTTCATTAATGCAATTTCTTTTCTCAAACCATGCTGCATAACCCGGATCCACTTCACCTCTAACAAGGTCAGGCACTTGAGTATCTTCTATCAAATACCGACACCCATTCCAGCTTTGTTGAATTAAGGCCTCAGGTAATGGATCTTCAGTGTGTAATTCAATGACCTGGGTGCTCAAATCTTCTTCCTCGGGTATGATACCGGCCCAACTTCCTCAAAACCCTTTGGGTGCATAGTGTTGAACACTTCTCAGACCCATTAACAGCAAATGATTTCTTGTAGCTGATAAGTGTATGACCTCCCTGACAGGCAGCCATCCCAGGGTCCATTCTATCTGATTTTCCCGTAAAGTTCTCAGATGGTTGATCCAAGCTTCAACTCCCTCTGGGGAATTGTAGTCTTTTACTCTTTATTCATAACTTTTGATGAAATTGGTTTTGTCAGGACCATAGCTCATGAATATCGGGTGATGACGAAGGTGTTCAATTAACCACATTTGGAGAATAATGTTGCAACCTTCGAAGAATGTTTCCCCTGACTTGCACTACGTTAAAGCCCGATAAATATCATACAGTATGAGTGGAGCTAAAGTGTGATCCTTTTTCTCAGTCAAAACCTGGCGATTCTAGCCACACGAACATCAATGGTCCCTTTTGCATTTAGAAAGACCATTACACCCAAGAATGCCACTATGAAGGCTATTCGGCGGTGAATTCTCCAGGTATCATTATCTTGCTTGTTGTTTAGCCCCTTTTCATGTGTTTTGAACCCATCTGAAAAGCCATATCTAGAGTACAAGAAAAAGAATGAGCAACAACCATCAACCACCCGGCTCTTTCTTAGTTGTTTGCTGATGGATAGGAAATCAAAGAAGTGGCGCACTGACATGGGCCTCGGGAAGATGAGTTGTTGGTTCCTTAAATTCCATCCAAAACCCGTATACCCTGCTATTTCTTCCAGGGTAGGAGTGAGCTCGAAATCTGAGAAACAAAATACATTATAAACTGGATCCCAGAAGGTTACTAAAGCCTTGATTAAGTCATTTCTCGGTTTCACCTTCATGATGTCAATGAGAGCCCCCAATTGATCACTTACCCATTCTTTACCCTCCTCGTCTAGGTCATGCCACCACATTCAGAGTTGTAGGGGAGCTTCATCTACGATATTCAGTTGCGGATTCTGGATAGTACTCATTTTGCACCTGCGGATGGGTAAGGTCAGGATTGCTTTTTAATTTTGGAAGAGAAAACCAGCAAATTCTTTTTACAAATACCAATTTTAGTTTTCCAAAAAACACCTCTCCCAAAAATGGCTATTTTCGCAACATTGACCAAAATGGCCATTTTTGCGAAGATGGCCCCTTCTTACCTCTTGAGTAAAGTTTTGGGGCCGAAGCAGGGTACTTTTCCAGGAAAAGTGACAGACACGTCCGTTCTTAAAGAACATAGCCCTTCGATAATGTAAAATTCTCTAAGGCTATTCTGGCAAGAACGNCTTTTTTTTTTTTTTTTTTGAAAAGTGGGGTCGGCACCGATGAGGTTTTCCTACGTATCTCACATCCGGTGAGAATTAGACCCGCGTAGTTCGGCCAATTTTGACACAACTTGAAAAAATACGATTCTGACTACTTCTCGCTCATTTTTAAAATTCCTTTGTCCTCTTTTGGAAAAATTTTGACAGAGTTTCGATGTATCTTTTCAAATATCATGGTTTTTCAAAACTGGTGAATTTTCTATCCTCACGCACTCTTGGTTTTTCTGTTATTTTCTTTCTTTAGCCGGTCAACAACAAGCCGAGACAAATAATATACACATAGCAGGTAAAGATGCATCAGGATGGTCTTTTTGTTTCGGGTACACCTGTCCTAGACGGATTCAACTCTTGTGTTGAGTCCCCTAAGTCAAAAATGCACATGATGCAAATAAGCGTTCCTACTAGGGATCCGACATGAGGTTTTGTCATTCTAGATTTAAACTTGGAGTTTTGTTTAGACCTGGCTTATTCGAGCGGATAACTCGATTCGAGGTGGGAGCGACATACCGGTTGCACGAAAGGCTATCCGGCCTAGTGGCTGATCCATCCTCGTTCCTACTTGGTATGACCTCTAACAGAAAGGCGGGTCACGCGAACGTGTGTACGAATTTTAGAACACTCAGGAGGGATGTGTAAGAAGACAGTTTAAATATAGTTCAATAAATACCAAAGCGATAAATAAATGACATTTAGCACATTAGGCACAGAAGGACAGTAATATCAACAATTTAAACAAGCCAAGTAAAATCATATTAAAAGCTCGAATTCTTGAACCCTGAAACAAAGATTCTGGGTGCGATCCCCAGCAGAATCACCAGAGCTGCCACACCTCCTTTTTAACCTTCAAGGTAATAAGGGATAATGAGAGTTTTTCTAATTTAAGTGACATTATCGAATTTGGGATTATTTATTTAATTTTTCAGAGTCGTCACCCAGATTTTTTACGGTGTTCCGAAACACCATTTATTTTTAATATCCCAAATCGAGGAAATTTTGACTCCGTTTAAAAAGTCTGCGAACCAGAAGACCGGGTAAGGAATTCTGTTAACCCGGGAGAAGTTGTTAGGCACTCCCGAATTCCATGGTTCTAGCACGGTCGCTTGATGATTTATACTTGACCTAAATTGTTTAATTACTGATTTTAATACCTATGTGCATTTTTTACATTTTTATCGCTTTTAATTCTTCAATTATTAATTTTTTGAAAACTATATTAAAATGGGTTACGCGTACGTATACCCACTTGAAGTTGATGCGTCAAAAATCGTGTCACGCGTACGTGTACATAATTCATGACGCTTGATTCACTTAGAAAAATAGCCAAAGTTGCGCAAGCATATGTTTTTATTTTGGTTGTAGAAAGAAATCAAAATCACGTTACGCGAACGTGTATGTAATTACGATAATTTAAAAATCCGTTCCTAAAGGTGTCTCTACGAGTGTTCATTTTAATCTTCATTTGTGTTACGTAAACGTATACACAATTTTTAGAAAAAAACGTATGTTTTAGTTATCAGAAAAAACGTATGTTTTAGTTATTAGAAAAAATTACTCTATTCACAGTTACGCGAACGTATACTTTGATTATTAACGTGCTCAAAATTGACTAAGGCTAAGTTAGCTAGTCTAAGGACAAGTGTTTGGGCCATGGCCAAATCTTAGCCCAATTTAGCAATTAACACTTAGGCCAATCCTATTTTTGGCTGTTTGAGGTGAAGGAGATACATGATTCGATATACAGGAAATAAACATGCTAACACATTTAGAATTATATGACAATAAAAGCAAGCTTGAATTATGGATATAATATCATAGAAAAGCATGTAAGGTTTCACTACTATTTTACCCATTTAGTAGACAAGGATATTTCATGCATATAGACGGATCAGTCCATGAATCTAAAAAGCCTTTCCTAAAACTTTTCCTTGTATCACAAATGGCGATTTTAAAACTACTTTAAAATAACAGGATTTTCTTGAGTCGAAATTGCTTGATCAGTTTAGGAAAGAATTTAAAATCAGGAGAAGATACTTAAGTAGCAAAACTGGATCATTACCATTTTTATTTAGGAAGCAGTTTTAAATTTCAGCCATGATAGACTAGTTCAATTAGATCTGAAATCCATTTTTTGATATTGATACTCAACCATAACGGTAAAAAAAACTGATCATTAATTATTTAAATGTTGTTGCTGGGTTCAACACCCCAGGCCCAATGGCCTGAAGTCCAGACTCTATCAGGCCTAACTGGGCCACGTTCGTGAGTCTAGCCCAGTTCGAGTAAATGAAAAAGAAGGCAGCATATCAGATTTGATGAGGGAAAAAATATAAATTTGAATATGCATAGTTTAAAAGTCCTGTCCATAATATTACAACCGGAACAAAATGGAACAATTTCATGAATGGCTTAACACTAGACTACAGTTTCTAACAAAAGAAGAAAATGAACTATCCTAGACTAAAAGGTAATAAATTGCTGCTTCATCCTATATTCATCCACAGCTTTAATGAGGGAAACAACACCTGCATTTTTCATATGTTTTCTAAAAAAAACAAGGTAAGAAAGCTTTTTGTGCATTTTGTGGGATTCATCTCCTTAATGCCATTCAAACTAAAGGCTAGACATTGGTAGGCATACAAATTGTAAAATCGTCCAAATTTTGAACTAATAGACATTCAAAGTCATATTAACACACGGTCCCTCAACCCAAAAATGACCTTTATATTGACAGGAAAATTCGAACAAGGCAGGACAGACTTCAACATCAAACAAACGCAGATTTTTTGAATCTAAGAACTTCATTTAAAGCAAAATTGTTACATACCTTAAGAGTGAAAAACAGCAAGAAAGATAGACCAAATAAAGGTCAAGAAAATCAAAGCTATTTGAGGCTTAATACAGCAGCAGGACCAGCAGTAAGAAAACCCAGAAAATGATAGCTTTAATACCAAAGATTTTAGTAAAAATCAGCCAGAAAAATAGTTCTCCTGGAAAGAAAACACAGCCAGAAGAAGACCAATTTTAGATTGTTTTTTCACTCATGATTTCAGTATTTTTTTCCAGTATTTTTCTTCAGAGTAATAGAACAGTATTTTTAGTGTTATAATGTGTGTTCAGGTGTGTTTCAGGTCTGTAGGTGTCTTTTTTCAGAGAATAATGTAGTCTATTTATAGGGAGTTTAGGGGTAGCATCTTTTAGGGAATATACCTTATCTATTAAGCTGAAATAGTACATGTACAGTTGTCCATTCTTATTCTTTTGTAACAGCTAGGACAACTGTACCTCTTTCTAGAAGGTTCTATTATTTACAGCCTTATTTTCTTTTAAGAAATTACTATTTTAACCTAAAATATCTGATTTTGTGCTTTTCGAATTTTGTTTTTGACATTTGTCCTAATTCTAGAAGCTTCTTGACAGTTACAGTTAAGATTCCTTAGTCAGAATTCCTAAATTACCCTAAAACACCCATGTAATTACCCTTTTATGATTCAAGGCCTGGGCCACATAGTTAGCCAATTTTGGGCCTCCATTGCCAAGTATCAGTCGTTAAGGAGTTCCTGAAAACAGGTAACTCAAGACAACTTGTGATTAACCTATAAGGGTAATTAAATTGACTAAATAGACCTAATTAGGTAATCAAACTTCTTAATTAACACTAAAGAAGAAGCTGGGTTTTAAAACTCCTAAGTAAAGATTAGTAATTGATCCTAAGTGAGTTATTTTTCAGAATTTTAGGCCAAACTAATTCAAGTGATCTTATTATGTGATTAGCTAAGTAATTAGAATTATCCTAGGTTAGGAGTTAGGCTTTTTAGTTTCAACATAAGCTTAGGCTAACTAGTCATGTACAACTAATTAGCATTCCACTTATTGATAGAATCAGAATTCAATTTTAGACTTAGACATAATTATTAACAATTTGGAATGCATGATTACTAATTATTACAAGTTAAGAACTAACAACAGAAAGAAAATCATGAAAACTTAGACTACCTAATCATTGTCGAAATGGCTAGAATTTAGATCTAATCAACACAAGAAACGAGTTAAGAGAAAAGACAGACATGATTAAACAACAAGATTTAAACACATAGATCAAAAAGGACCTAGTCTAACAATTTAGGAGTAGATAGCAACTGAAAACTAAGAATGGAGAGAATTTAGGTAATTATTTCCTACTTAATAAACTAATGAGGTCAGAAATTTAGACGAGGCAATCATGGACAATGAAGTAAAGAAGAAACAGAGATGAAAAACCTAAATCAAACTCAACTTTACTAGACTAAAACAAATCGAACACTGAATTAAGTAACTAATTTCAACATGGGTTAATTTATCACCTCAGAATCAAGCAGGTTCAGGAGAAATTATAAAACCCTAAACTAATGATTCCAAATTAAATCGGCTAGAGAAGAACCTAAACTAGATACCATAATTATTTGAACAAAGAAAATGAGTGAAAGGGAATACCAGTTAGTTCATGAGAGGTTAGGCGGACTCCGGTGGCTCGGAAATGGGCTAAACCCACATGAATCAATAGCTCTCACCAATAGCTATTGACTCATGCAAGTTTGAGTTATCAGTTCTCTCTAGATCGGACAGTGTTGAATTTCTAAGGTTTTGAATTTTTAGATCTGAAATTGGTAGATTTGGGGAGGTTTTCTAGGGAAACCAGGAGTAGGATGTGGTTGAGGGGGAGGAGGGGGTTGCCTGGTAGGAATTTGAGGTGATTTGGTGGTGGTCCGCCGCCATGAGGCGATTTTTGGCGGTGGAAGGTGGCGGAACCTAGTGAGGAGAGTTGAGGCGGCTAGGGTTTGGGGGCTTTGGGAGAGACGGGAGTAAAGGGGGTGTTTGGGGGATAGGGGTCCATTCAGACAGTTATATAGAAGGGAGGGGGAGTGAGTTGTAGGCCGTTGGATTAAAACGATCCAACGGTTGAGGTTGATAGGAGATAAAACGGGGTCGTTTTGGGTAAGTGGGGTTTGGACGGATTATGGGGGGAATTGGGCTGGGGTATTTAGAAAGGATTGGGCTTGGCTTAAACTGACCCAGTCCGTTTTAATCCCTCTTTTTTAATATTTAGGTTTATTAATTACCTAAATTCATTATAATTAAACTCTAAAAAATGTACTAATTAGTTTTAACCTAATTTCATCTAATTATAAATTAATTAATTGAGTTAATTAAAAGTAAAACCATTAGTTTAATACCCATAATTATTTAACCAACAAATTTCATAATTTTCTTAGAAAAATGATTAAATTATGCAATTAATCATTAAATCCTACTTATGCCACATAATCAATTTAGTCATTATTTGTTTCAATCAATAATTAACAAAATATCTAGAAATATGTTGATGAGTTCTAATCCTAGTCTTTATCTAATCAAAATTTAATTAAGAGTGAATTAAAAAGTGAAATTATTAATTAACACTTGTAATTATTTGAAGGATAAATTTTATAATTTTCCCAATAAAATGATTGAAGTTAGGAACCTAGTTATGCAACTTTCATTCATTTATAAATTTTAAAAGACAAATTATGATTATGCAATGCAAAAATAATTCACCAATAACACCGAAATTCAACAAAATTTATAAAACTAATTTATTTATAGAATTTTGTAGGAGTATATGGTAGGTTAAAAATTACATGCTCACAAGAAATGTGTGATATACGGAAGTAATAATTTGTTGAGAATGTGGATAATAAAATCTCAAAATCTTTCGAAGAGTCCTTTAGAGTTGATTACTTTTATACATAATACATAAGACTATTTTTTCACTTCAAAATAGATTTGAACAATTCGAAGCATATGAAAACATTTTTGGTCTTCTATTTAGCGGTAAAAACTAAGATCACTAAATGATAGAAATTTAAAAAAAATTGCCTTAGTCTTGGATGTCCCTTAAAACATAATAATCAATTCAATAATGATGGTTTAGATTTATTTTCGAAATTAAAAGTATTAAGGAAAATAGTACAATTAGAAGATAACAGTTTAATTGATACACTCAATCAAATAAAAAGATTTGATTCTTTTCCAAATGCTTATATTATTGTTGCTTCAGCGGAAAAAAGTTTTCAAATTAAAATTAATAAAATATTACCTAAGATCAATAGTCTCAAGAATGGTTAAATGAATTAGCTATATTGTCAATTGAGAAAAATTTATTAGGAAAAGTTATTGATTATCAGAAAATTATGAATAATTTTGTATTTAAGAAAATCTAAAAAAAATAGACTTCAAATAAATATATAATTTAACAAAAAAAAAAAAAAATCTCATAAAATTTTGCTTTAGGCAAAAAAATTCGTGGGCCGCCATGACTGAATGTCCTCATCCTAAAATATATTTTTGATAGAAATATCCATTATTTGATGTACTTCATTACTAAAGCTTTGCTTGAACTGAGTTGAGGCTGACTCGGTAAAGAGATTTTACTGTTTAACCTCTACAATGGAAATCACCAAATGAACGCAAGTTTTATAACCACCCAATCCTTATTCCATTTCCCAAGTGAGAGGTACTCCTGTAAAATAGCACCGTTAATAAAAAAAAACAACACATTCCTCTTGACTTTATCAGCAATTTCATTCCCTTATCTCCGAGTCCAACTCAGCTCCAATTTTTTTATCATTAAAACCGAGATAATTGGGACGGTTTAGAAAAACCTAATTTTAACTATAAGTAATAAATTAATAGAAATTAACTCCAGTATGTTATAAATTTCTTAATAAAATTATTGATAGAACTCATTGACACCTATCCCATGCACCCCACGAGAAGAATGCATATTTTTTCTCCATTAGACAAACCAACCTGAAGTTTAACTCATTTAGTTGCTTCTCTGGCCAACAACTCTAGAGAGAGTTGAACAATGGCTGCCTGTGGAGGCCTAAACCACATCTTTACAGAAGATTCAACAATTCTTGATTCCCTCTCCTTTACAGAGATATTTGAAGAATTAGATTTAAAAGATAACAACTCTGAGTGCTCCTTTTCCTCATCCATATCATCTTTTTCTTCTAATCTACCTCCATTGTCTGCCTCCTCCACCTCATTATCATCAACATCTTCTTCTTATAATTCTTCTTCATTTCCCCTAGAAACAACCCACCAATCTGGAATTGAAGAGAAAAACAAGGACCCCATTTATCCAACAAGCAGCCAACATTACAGCCATAGTGATAGCTTTTCGTCAAGAAACTCAGATAATCTATCATTATGTACAGAAGGCCTTGGATTTGAAAGCTCTGATGATGTTGAAGATATTATGAATTATTTGAGTAATGAGAATGAACAAGAAGATGAAGAAATTAGATCAACATGCATTAATTCCAAGTTAGAAAATCATGGGATTAATCATTATGAATATTCCAAAAGATATTCAAGAACAAATAAAGGGTCATTATTCCCTCCTCCAATTTCTTGCATTGGAGGAAGTGGAAAGCCTTGGGTTTGTTTTAAATCTTATAGGGAAGATGGTAGGTTTATCCTCAAGGAGATTAGAATTCCTGAGTGGGAATTCTTGTATGCTTGTCGAGAAGATGGACGTTTGAAGCTACAGTATATTCAATCAGATGATGAAATTCTAGAGGAAGAGGAATATGATGATGATGATGATGATTCAGAGGATTTCGAAGAGGAAACAAATGATGATAAGAAAAGAGAATATGAGAATCTTGCTGAAGAACAAATAATGTAGGAATTGAAGAATAGGTAACATTTATAAAAAGGTGTTTTGTTAACTTTTTCTTTTGTAATTATTGTTTCCATTATGAAGTTGTAGGGGAGCTGCAAAGGAAAAAGTTCATAGCTACTTTTTCTTCTCTTTCAAATTTGCAAATAAAGAGAACTTGCCAATGGAATTTTTATACAGAAATTCAAAACATTTCCATTTCAGTATGCTGGGTTAAATCACCTTTTATATTACCCCTTCTCCATCTGTTTTTATGCCTTTCATGAGACTAGTCTAAATTCTTTAATAATCAAGAATCTTTTGAAAGCGATCAAACTGCATGACTTCCGAGGCGGAGCTAGAAACTCGTATTTTGAAAGAGATCAAACTGCATGACTCCCGAGGCGGAGCTAGAAACTCGTATTTTGAAAGAGATCAAACTGCATGACTCCCGGCGGCGGAGCTAGAAACTCGTATACGAGTTCGTTTCAATTCATTAACTTTTGTTCAAATAATGTATTTGTGTTCATAAGAAAGACAACCAAAAAAAAGAAAGCGAAAAAGAAAATAAAAAAGGGGATTGAGGGGACTTTTGCGGGGAGATATACTATGAAAACACATATATTTGACAACATGATATATTGAACATCAACTTTGTCCGAAGTAGATGAATATGACTTTTAAAAGGGATATCTACATCTAATTTCTACAGACACGTGTAATCTCTTGTAATCGAAACAGGGTTCACCATGTTGGTTAGAGCGCACGACCAATTCATTTAAAAGCTTAAATTACAGAGAAAATATTTTTACTTTTTTTAATTGTATTATCTAAAAGTTAAAATGTTAAAAAGATCATACTTTTATTCATTTAACTATATATTTGCCATACCTAAAATAAAATTGGAAAAATTTCACATCAGAACAACTGGGATTCATGCTTTTCAATTTTATAACTCATATTTCAATTTATAATCAACTAGCCCAAAAATAATAGGCTAAAACTCAACATTCAACTCCAATAGGTTCTCAAAATTAGTATTTAATTTTTAAAAAGNAGAACAACTGGGATTCATGCTTTTCAATTTTATAGCCCATATTTCAATTTACAATCAACTAGCCCAAAAATAATAGGCTAAAACTCAACATCCAACTCCAATAGGTTCTCAAAATTACTATTTAATTTTTAAAAAGGATTCCTCAAGCATTTAAGTTAATATTCGAATCAGTAATTGTGACTCAAATATTAGTTGAACAAACAAAATCCATTTTGGTGGTGAAAATTAGATTTTTAACAAGCTTACACATGTGGGTTTAAATTCTGAATTTGATTTTGAGAGAGGAGTGAGTGTTATTTAGACTTGTTAGAAATAGTATAAGGAGGTTGTATATAAAATTTGAAGTCATTTCATGGAGATTTGGACTGGTTTTGAACAAGATTGCAACTGAAAATCATGGAAGAAGTTCGTCTACAGACGCTTGTATAAATGTATATAAAAGTGTATAATAGTGTATAAGATTTGTTTATACACTCATATACACTATATACAAGATTATACATACTTATACAAAAAAACTGACTTCGTCTTCTTCCTTGCGTCTTCTCTGAAATTTAATTCAAATCTTGCTCAAATCTACTCCAAATCACTTCAAATTTAAATTTTGAACTTCTTTTGATATTTTCAATCAATTGGAACAACACCCAATCCAAAAAACTAACAAAATAAAAAAAATAAAAAAACCATTTTCGAAAGCAAAGCTTTGAATGGTCTTCAATGGTGGAATTTTACTCTTCAATTTTCTTACATTGCAACCAGGTGACACAAAAGGAGAAGCAGAAAATATACAGCCCCTTGAAGCATATGTCGAGGATGCGAGAAGAAGAGAACGGAAGTAATGTTGTAAGAACACAAATTTAATTTTATAGCTTTTAGAAGTAATGGTTGTAAGAACACATATTTTGAATTTGCTAGTGCTTTCAAAATATGTACAATATGGGCTAGGATGGGTAAACCTTAAAAACATGGGTCATTTTTTGTTATGGTGTGAAGTCATATGTATTTTCTTGTAATTCTTTCAATAAAATTCATCATATTACCATCTTAGACTTGAGGCGATGTTAATTTTCTCATATCGATGACATCAATGACTGATTCTATTACTTGAACCCGTAACTTATAGATCACACGGAGACAACTTTACTATTATTCCAAAGCTTCCCTTCACTCATAGTATAGGATATTCGCTTAAAATAATTGGACATGGATAATAATTATTTTATATAATCGACATGACTTGCTTAAGAATAAGGCATATTAGTTTTTGTTGTGTTGCCATCTCAAGTTAAATTATTTAACACGATAGAAAGTTAGCTCGCGAAAAATATGACCACCCAAGTTTGGATTGGTTACGTCGGGCTGGGCATATATTCATTGCGAGTCAATTTAGATATAACCCAAGTCTTAACTCATCTAAAAGTTGATCTGATTTGAGGTAAATATATAGCATAAGCTGACCCATTAGAAAACCTGTTAATATATTCATTAAAAAGGTTTGTTTGTTTAATATGTTAGATATAATAATATTAAAGAATAAATATTTAATAATTAAACAAATAATAAGAAAATAAATAAACAAACAAATTCAAATTCAATAAAATTGGACGGTTTGGCCGGCTAGATTCATCGTTTACTTTTCCTACTCGGTATACATAGATTATATACATAAATATATAACATATTATTAGTTTAAACGATTGAATAGATAACTATTTAGGTTAATTTTTCAAGTAATTTATTAATGATATGCCCATTTATTGATTTCGTCCATTTAAACGTTCAAATTCACCAAAACCCCTCATTTCACATCACTAAAACCAGCTTAGCTAACGAAACACATTCAGGCCTCATTTGTTTGTATTTAATGGAGGTCTGAATCTTAATCATTCAGATCTCAGTCATCAAGCGCGTTAGTTTTTAAAGTGTGAATCTTAATAATCGGATCTTAGTCATTAAGAGTGTTTATTTTTTTACTTCACAACCACTTAATGATTTTGAATAGGTCTGTATGATTAAGATTTATAACAAAGACTTAATTTCATTAAGAAACTATCACTCACATTCATTACTAGTTGTTGGCGCCTACCATTATTAACTACCACCACCACTATCCTCAATCATCGCCGCCACAACTACCACCACCCACCACCATTATCCTCAACCATAGCTATCACTCACATTCATTACTAGTTGTTGGCGCCGGCCGGTTGTTTTGTGAATTAAAGTCTCGTTCCGGCTACATAATCTCTTGAACAACTTCGTATTATTTGTTATGACTTGCATGCGTGGTCGAGTTCAGTTACCAGACTCGAAGTCAATTTAGAAGAAAAATTCTAGTTTTAGAAGCTTAAGTGATAAGAGTTGACCGGAATTTGACTTTTATATAAACAACTCTGGAATGAAATTTTGATGATTTCAACAGCTTCTTATGGTATTTTGGACTTACACGTGCGCCCGGATTTGGATTTGGAGGTACGTAGGGTAATTTGAAGCATTTCGGCAAAAGTTGGAAAAGTATAAGTTTGGAAGGTTGAGAGGTTTGACCAGAGTTGACTTTGGGGATATCGGGGTTGGAATGCAATTTCGAGACTTGGAACAGCTCTGTTATGTCATTTGGGACTTTTTTTTTTATATAACATCATTGCCGGTTGATTTGATAGGTTTCGGTGCGAGTTTTAGAAGTTGGAAGATTTGAAAGTTCATAAGCTCGATTCGTAGTTTCGACTTTGTTTGATGTGATTTGAGACCTCGAGCGAGTCCGTGTAAGGTTATGAAACTTTTTGGTGTGTTTAGACGGGATCTCGGGGGCCTTGTGTGTATTTTGGATGGGCTACGGGTCATTTCCTTCTATTTTTGGACTGTTGTTTTCTATATCTGGTATCCTTAATCGTGTTCGCATCCATTCTTCCGCGATCGCGTAGTGTAACTTTGGGGCAGATGATATTTACTCTATTTGTTCGCATTCTTCTGTCCGCGAACGTGTAAGTGTGCTTTTCCCTGCTTCATGCGTTCGCGTAGCTCAGTTCCTGGGCTATCAGATTTTCCTACTTCGCGATCGCACATGTTTGTTTACAATCGCGTAGCAATAATTCCGGGCAGTATCCATTTCCACTTCGCGATCACAATGTACAAATACCTGGGTAGAATATAAAAGTACTTTATTCTGCAGGTTAGCCATTTTTCACATTTTTTAAGTTCTAAAGCTCAGTTTTGAGCGATTCTTTGTGGGTTTATCAAGAAAATCAATTGGGTAAGTATTCTTCACCTAGAATTTATTATATTCCATGATTCTATCTTTATTTTTATCATTTAATTAATGTTTTGAGTTGAGGAAAAATGGGGATATTTGAAGAAAAACTTTCAAAATATAAAATAATTATTTGAGGGACGAATTGATATCAGAATTTGATAATTTTGGTATGGTTGAACTCGTATCGGAATGTGTGTTCGGTTTTCGTTAAATTTTTCGGGTTCTGAGGTGCGGGCCCGGGGGTTAACTTTTGGATTATTTTTAGATTTTGATAAAAATTGAGGCTTTATTATCCGGAATAGTTTCTTATGAGTTTTATTTGTGCTTCGAAGCTATTTTGGCTAGATTTGAACCGTACGGAGGTTATTCCACCCGAAAAGTTCATTTTAGAGTAACAGTCTATCTTCTTTTAGGTAAATATCTTGCCTAACTTCGTGTGGGGGAACTACCCCTTAGGATTTGAGTCTCCCATGTTAATTGTATCATGTAAAGTCCGTGTACGCGAGGTGACGAGTACGTGCTCGGGCTTAGTTGACCTTTTAGGGCTCTTAGACCTTTATGTTTATTAGATATGAAGTTGTTTTGCTATGATTGAGTTCCCATTTACTAGTTTTCATCTCTACGTGTTTTAATTTGAATTAATTGTGTAACGATCCGACCGGTCGTTTTGAGATTTAGCGCGTCATTCGGTAGTTTGATACCATGAGTAGCTTCAGTTTAGGTATTATGACTTGTACGTGTGGTCGGTATTGAGATTCGGGAAGTTCAGAGTTGATTTAGAAAGAAAATTCTTATTTCGGAAACTTTAAGATGAAAGAATTCACTAAGGTGTGACTTTTGAGTAAACGACCTCATAATCGGGATTTGAAAGTTCCAACAGGTTTGTATGATGATTTTGGACTTGGGTGTACATCCGGATTGGGTTTTGGATGACCCGGGAGCGTTTCGGCGCCTATTGTGGAAAATTGGCATTTTGGAAGGATTTCCTAAATTTGGGTTGAAGTGCATTTCAATGTTTTCGATGTCTTGTTGGGATTTCGAGCCAAAGAATAGCTCCGTATGGTGATTCTGATCTTAGGCGTGCGTCCGTATTTGGATTCGGAGGTCCGTAGGGTAATTTGGAGCATTTCGGCGGATGTTGGAAAAGTTAAAGTTTGGAAGGATGAGAGGTTTGACCAAGAGTTGACTTTGGTGATATCGGGGTCGGAATGCAAGTTCGGGAGTTGAAACAACTCCGTTGGTTCATTTGGTACTTTCTTGCAAAATTTGGTGTCATTTGGAGTTGATTTGATATGGTTTAGATGCTTGGTTGCGATTCTAGAAGTTCTTGAAGTTCATTGTGATTTTCATGTGTTTTGGCATCGGATTCGTAGTTCTAGAGGTTAATTCGGTATTTGGATCATGTGAGTGAGTTCGTGTTGTGTTAACGGACTCGTTGGCATGTTCGGACGAGGTCTTGAGTGGCTTGGGTGAATTTCAGATAGGCTTAGGTTGCGTTGTGCTTGTTTTTTAAGCTTCGCCGTCGTTTCTTCAAGCATAAATGGTATCATATTAAATAAATGAGCTCCAAATTCAGTTTTTATTGAACCATTCGATTCATATCGTAATTACGGAGCCATAGCAAAAAGAATCGTCGAATTTGGACATCGTATGAGGGAGTTATGCTCATTTCCGTGCTGGGGAGACTGTTGGTTTCAGGTGTGGTCTATCGTAATTGCGAACATCTCTATCGTAATTGCGATGCCCAATTCGCAATTGCGAACTTTTTGTCGCAAATGCGACCTTTTCCAGCCCTTTCTTGTTCGCAATTTCCAAGGCTTCTTTGCTTTTGTGAGGGTTCGCAATTGCGAACCCTGGATTACAAATGCGACATCTGCAGCTTGTTTTCAGTTGTGTAATTCGGGTTTTTGCTTCATTTTATCATATTTTGAATCCTACGTCCGAGAATGGGCGATTTTGAGAGAGGACTTTCATATCAAATCATTAGGTAAGTGCCTCTAACCAATTTTAAATTATATTTTGTGATTATACCTTAGATTTAACATCAAAATTCATGAGAACGGAAAATTTAGAGAAAATTGTAAAAAAAATTCAAAATGTAAAATGATGATTTGAAGGACGAATTGTATTGGAATTTGATAATTTTGATATGGTTGAACTCGTATCGAAATGGGTATTCGAGTTTTTAAAATTTTATCGTGTTCCGAGGTGCGGGCCCGGGGTGTTGACTTTTGTTGACTTTTTGCAAGTTGTATAAGGATCATAGCTTTGTTAATTGTAATTATTATTTCTTGCATTGTTTGATGTATTTAAGTCGTTTTTGGCTAGATTGAGCCGACCGGAGGTGAATTGGTAAAGGAAAAACTAAATTGAGTATTGAGTTGGCCGAATTGAGGTGATTCTCTTGTATAACTCTATGAGGAGAAACTACCCCTAGGTGATATATTTAGTTCCAACTTGGATTTGGAAATCGAATCTATGTGTAACTCGTAGCGGGGGCTACGTATGTATGAGGTGACGAGAGTCCATACGTAGTTAGACTCATGTTAATGTCCGGGTATACTCAGGTTCCCACCATGCTATACTTGCACTATAGGGATTATCTTTGCTCTCTTAAATTCTTTTATTCTGCATTATGACTTGAGACTAGACATGCGTAAAGTGATAGACTCGCTTTTGTAGAGACTTCACGAGTTTCATGATTAGTCATGTAACAATTGTACTCCTCTTATGAAATTGTTTCAGCGATATGTGTGTGTGTATATATATATATATATATGTATGTTTCATTGAAAGATTTTTCTTTAAAGAGATTATAACTCACACGTTTATTCGTGAGTGGGTCCAAGGACCCGTTAAAGCTTCTTATTCTAATGGGATCATGTACTACATTATAAAGGGATCGGGTCGTTTGCCTCGGCAAGATTTATGTACCACACTCTCATGGGAGCGGGCCGTTCGCCTCGGAAGTTTAATAGATGCATCTATGGTTCATATCATTCAACCCTCGACAGTGCACAAATTATGATGGGATCGGGCTGTACGCCTCAGCATTTTTATAAAAATATCCTCATGAATTCGTGCATAATATTTGGCCATAAGCCAGTGTATCTGTGAGTTTTTTTTCCTGGTTTGAGTATAACGACCCATTATGGTTAGGTCCACTATATATACATATACATGCTCCGTGTGAGGAGGAATTTGCTAATTGAGAGCTTGAGCCTACTGTAAAGAGGGGAATCGTACCACGTATTATTACTTGTATATTTTATTTATTTACTCTGCCTCATATTTGTTTACCTCTTTACTGTACCTGATGTTATTGGACCTTTAGTGAGTGTCGATGTCGACCACTCGTCACTACTCCTCCAGGGTTAGGCTATATACTTACAGGGTACACGTTGATAGACGTACTCATACTACACTTGCTGAACATTTTTGTGCAGGTACATTATGTCTGGTGGTCCTTTAGGCACGGAGGCGTGGATGATGTGGAGACTTACCATGAGTTGCATTTCATATTACGATCAGCAGTCGGCATAGTCCCTTCAGAGTTATTTATATTTTTCCTGTCTAATTTGTGTCCTGGACAAATGTTGTATTTTATTTTACTTCTTAGTTGACGTTCATGCACTTGTGACACCGGGTTTTGGGGGGTTCTTACTAGTTATTCATCATTGTAATTCGATAAATACTATCATCCACTTTGAAAATACCATTTTGTATTACGTAATCAAAGAAAAAATATGATTTCAAATACTAATATGAGTAATCAATATAATCATTTATTGTTGGCTTGCCTGACAGTGGTGTTTAGGCGCCATCACGACCTTTAATTGATTTTGGATCGTGACAGATTGCTTCATGATCCACTCTTATTGCCCATTTGAGTCTTATATGACTTAACTGAAGTTGTTATCTCTTCTATTGCCATGCTATCCCTCTGTAATTGTTTCTCCTTAATTGAAAGTATAACTATTTTTTCCGTGATTTTTCATCCTTAATTTAGGTTATAATTATCTTTCTGCTGCTTATCCTTAGTTGAATTTGTTGTATCCCTTTTCGTAAGTTGCTCAACCTTAAAAGAAGTTTAAATATCCTATATCTTGGTTGGCTTGTCCTTATTTGGAATTATTGACTCGTGTTGTCTCCCTTTTTGTTGAACTATACTTTGTGGGATTGTTGTTACATATTATTTCTTCCTTGCTGAGCTATTCTTATTATGACTAATATTCTCTATTGTGTTTGTTCTTGTGAACTATTTCTACCATTTCTTGTGATTGAAAGCTCTTGAGTTGATATATTGGCCATACTCTTGTCTTATTGCCATTGTTGTTGTTGTACTCAGTGTTGTCACGCACGAGGTTTCTGCCGAGCGGTCATTATTGTGTACACAAGGTTTCTGTCGTACAATTGTGGTTGTGTTGCACGAGATTTCTGTCGTGCTATTGTTACTATTGATATGTGCACATGTGACGTGACAAAGCGGGCTATATATATGTGGGTTGCGCATGTGGCGAGACAAGGTGGGAATATTATTATGCACGTGTGGCGAGACAAGGCATGCATTTACTCTATTATTGCGCACGTGGCGAGACAAGGTGGCTATGTCAGGGATTGATTTGTGATAGCCTGGAGGCATTCTTGTTGTTGATTAATTGTGTAATGGCGTACCCTCCTGTGTGAGTTTTATCTTGTGAAACATTGTGAGAAAACATTCTTACGTCTACCTATTTTCTCTATACTTACTAGCTGGCATGAACTGGGTTAGAATGCTTGCAAAAGCATACACGTAGATAATCACTCGTATCGGTTTAAGAGGATGGATCCATATATTGTTGAGTATTGATGCACGCCCTTGTCTACCTACCTTATATATGAGAATGGCTAGAGCATCGTCTATGCAATACTAATTAAAATGAGGGCACAAGATGCCAAGTGTTTAGGGTTCATAAAGTGGGACCCGTGACTTGTGGATATTTTGAGGTTTGGTACCTCGTGATGATTATTGGATAAAATCTGATGTGAAAGTGGTTACTCTCATCTTGCTGCTCCATGTTCATCTTTTAATTGTGATAACCGTGTGTTCAACTTACTTTAGGGTGTTATAACCTGTTGTTTTCTGTTGCTAGTTGTTGTTTCTATTTCTTATTGCAAGTACCATATTATCATCGTCATTATGCGTAGTTTTATGGAGATATCGTATTATTTTAGTCCTACACTTATATTTGTTCAGGTTATTTAGTCCAGTAGGTATCTTGATTGTTCCTCGTCACTACTCCACTGAGGTTAGTCTTGATACTTACTGGGTACTGTTGTGGTGTACTCATACCATGTTTCTGCACAATTTTTGTGCAAATCCAGGTATTGCGTAGTCAGTCGATCGTTAGCTAGTTGTACAGATCTTGCGGTGGGGACTCTAGGTAAACCTGTTGCTGTGTTCGCAGGCTTCGGAGTCACCTTCTGATTTTGTATTTACATTGCTTACCCTTATTTCGAAACAAATGTATTTAGAGGTTTTCTAGAAAACTCTGTAGAGCTTATGACTTATACTACCGGTTTTGGGATTGTAAACTTTGTATCGAGTCTTCTCCGCATTTGTAAATTGTTATTTATTATTGTTGTTATTTGAGTAAATGTTAGGCTTACCTAGTCTCTAAGACTAGGTGCCACCACGACCTCCTACGGAGGAGGATTTGGGTCTTGAAAAGTTGGTATCAGAGCTCTAGGTTCATATGTGTTACGAGTCATAAGCGAGTTTTGTAGATTCTTGCGGATCGGTACGGAGACATCTGTACTTATCTTCGAGAGACTCTGGAACTAGTAGGACAGTTTCACTTCTTTCATTCCTATCGTGCGAGTTTATTGGTCTCGAAATTTGAGCTTTTATTATTCTATTTTCTCACTGATGGTGAGGACACGTACTGCAATTACTGATGAGGTTGTTCCCGGAGCAAGCATCGCTAGAGGTAGGGGCAGAGGCCGAAGAGGAGCACATGTCGCAGCTAAGGCATCTACCATAGCAGCAATTGAGAAGCCTCTAGTAGCTCCGATTGGGGGACAAGTACCGGAGGCTCCTGGTGTTACTCCCGGACTTCAGGATATTTTAGCACAGGTCCTAAGCATGTTTGGTACATTGGCTCGGGCGGGGGTGATTCTGGTTGCACCAGCTACTTCACAGACCTAGGGAGGAACTCAGACTCGCGTCTCTCGTACTCCATGGCAGCATGTTCCTATCGGTCAGGTTCCAGGTGTCATGGCGACATAGCCTGTGGTTCCAGTTCAACTCGTGGTTAGGGCAACAACACTTGAGGAAGAACAGCTTAGGCTTGCAATGTTCAGAAAGTATGACCCTCCTACTTTCAGTGGCTTGGCTTCAGAGGGTGCACATGGTTTTCTAGAGGAGTGCCATCGCATTCTCCGCACTATGGGTATTGTGGAGATAAGTGTGGTTGCTTTTACTACGTTCTAGCTTAGAGGAACGACTTATTAGTGATGGAGGGTGTACGAGTTGGGTAGCTCGTCCGATGCAGCTTCACTTACATAGGTTCAGTTTTCAGAGATATTCTTGAGAGAGTTTGCACCTCAGTCACTTCGGGATACATGGCGAGTGGAGTTTGAGCAACTGCACCGGGGCACTATGTCAGTGTCCGAGTATGCCGTTAGATTCAGTGATTTGGACAAACATGCACCTTCTTTGGTCGCTACAGTTAGGGAGCGAGTCCGGGGGGGCTCAGGCATGAAATTCGGTTCAGCATTGCTCAGGAGTTGGAGTCAGATATTTCATTTTAGCAAGTGGTGGGGATCGCTCGCCGATTGGAGGGCATGTGGGACCAGGAGAGAGAGGACAGGGAGGCTAGGAGGCCTCGTATATCGTAGAGATCTGGTGGTCCTTAATTTGGAGGCAAGGTACGGCATGGTAGAGGTTTTGTGGGCCAGCCAGTTCAATTTGCACTTCAGGCTTCGCACAGTGTTTTAGGTACTCATGGGTCTCAGAGCACCCGTACCGCACAGTTTCCACAGCCACGTCAGTAGAGAGGTTGCTTTGAGTGTGGAGATACTAGCCACATGGTGAGAGATTGTCCCAGACTCCGGACATATGTATCACAATGGGTATTCAGGCGAGTAGAGGGAGCCCAAGAGTGGGAGGCCTGACCCCTTGATGTGTTTCATATAGTAGACTTGAGACCGTTGTACCAGATAATGTCATACATGTTTGCTTTTGATTTGTTACATAGGAGCACCATTGTGTATTTTGTTTCGGTTCTGCTTATCAGGGTGAGACCTCCTATTTTTCTCCACCTATGGGTGAATTCATGATAGTATTTTTCTTATGTGTTTTCCCTTATTGGGAGATTCTATGAGTGGTAGCCCGTGCCTATCGTTGTTTTTATTCATTATTGAGAGTTACGAGACTAGAAGTGATTCCTGTTGTCCATTACGGTAGGTTTTGATGTGATTCTTGAGTAATTTGGTTACGAGTTGTGATTTAGATGCTCTACCGAGGTAAGAGTTCACTAAGTGTTGTAAATTTATTGGCGGAATTGGGTTAGTGGAAGGTTTTGATTGGTATGATGTGTATTCTACTTGTGATTCAGAGTTGAGGGTCAGATCCTCGCGATTTCATGTGATTTGATATGTTTGAGTAGGGCTGCGTGCTGCGATGGAAGCTATATCAGGATGAGATCCTTGTGATTTGTTCATATACTTAGATTTATCCTTGTAAATTGATTCGTATAATAGTACTGATAGAGAATCGTGTCTATCGGGCTTGTTCGATATTTCTCTTATGTGTTTCTCCTTCAGTCATTTTCGTGTTGTATTTATTGAGTTTTAGCTCGCGTGGTGTGTGCTCCATGGCTTTAGATGTGACTTGTTGATCTGAGTGTATAGTTATGAGGTCTTTATATTTCTTGCATCATTGTCAATGTTGTGGAGGTTTGAAACAGGGCTTTAACAGATATGAGGCTAATTGCCGGTGTTGGATTTGATTGCGGCCAGCTATTGTGGTCAAAAATGTTATTATGGGCCTCTGTGTGATGTGTCACATTATGTGTTTGTACTTTATGGGTGTAGACATAAGTGGTTGCTATTGATACACAATTTTTACCAAAATAATATTTTTTTAATTGCATATATGTCTTTAAAATCATGTATTAGTATCAATTGGTATTTTTTCATAATTTTTCATATTTTATTAATTTGACTAGTATTTTATTTCTAATAAATAATCATAAAAATGCATTACAAACGACTTCCAAATATTTCTTGATTTATTATTTATATTTATGGACCTATTGAGCCCAAATTATTTCATAATTAGCCAAACTGGCACCTTTTGGCTATAATTGCAATAACTTTGCAATTATAGCCCAATCATATAATTTTGTACCATTTTTTCACCAAAGATTAATCATTTATATTTTAAATACTAAATAAACTTTACTATTGTCTATGCATAAAGTTCATTTTTATAATTATTAGCTATTACAAATTATTTTAACTAATTTAAGATGGGTATTTAACAAAGAGCCACTTTTATTTCAATTCTAGCCTAATTAAATCAGCCGCCAAACCTTATTAAATCAACCCAACATACCCCAAGCCCAATTCCTAAATCTACCCGGCCTAGTGCGGATTTAATCTTAGCCATTGATCAGTTTTGATCAACGGCCCGAATTTCCCCTTTCCTAATTTAATCTAAACGACCCCCCTCCCCTAAACCCCTCATTTCACTCTCATTCTCTCCGCCGACACCCCTCTCCTTCTCTCTCAAGATTCCCTCTGCCCAAACACTAATCCCCTCGCCATTTCTGGTTCACCGGTAACAATGGTGGTTCCACAACCACCCATGGCCTCTTTGGCTCCTCTCCATGGCCTTGCATCCCTGAGGTCCTCAAGGGACCAGTTGGTTGTTCATTCACCCTCCCCGGGTCCGTCCTCATCATTCTCAGGCCACCATGGCCCTTCTGTGTAAGATCGATCTATTCTCTTGCTAGACCTATGGTTTCTAAGTCGGTCTCTCCCCATATTTGGTTTATTCCTCTCAAAACTCTAATTTCATATCTTACTCTTTAGATCTATAATAGATCTGAGAGTATTCCGAGTTATTTTACTATTTTCTGTAAAAAAAACTTTCTATTTTTCGAAGCATCTCTTCATCTTCATAACTAGGGTTTCTGAGCTTCCTTTTCAAAATGGTTTTCTCTGAATTTTAAGGTGTTATTCTATGATTTTTATTGTGTTTAAATGATTTTCATTTGGGTTCTCCCTTTACCTAACTCGTTTTGTTGAAAACCCCAAATTGTTTGATTTAATCTTTGGATTTTGAGTTCGTCTTTACTGTTCGTTCTCTCAACTTGTCTACATGTTTGACTCTCATGAATCTGCTTCGATTAATCTGAGTATTTTGTGATTTCTACCCTATTATGTTTATTAGGGTTTCTGATTCTTGCTTCTTCCTCTTATATTACGTTTGTTCTACTAATTCCTCTAGTCATTACTATTTTTTGGTTGAATCCCTGTTTCTACGTGATTTGTACCACTGTGTCCATTAGGTTTCTAATTTTTTGCTTCTTCTTGCCTACTATGTGTTTATTCCGTTTGTTGATAAAGTTTTGTGTTAACTCTCCCCTTAATCAGCATTTTTCCTATTTGAATTCCTAATTTTCTGTGATTACACCTTTTACTGATTTCATGTGATGATGTCTTTACTGATTTCCAACCTGTAAACTATTTTCTTACCTTATTATGTGATTACCTATTATTAGTTGGTTCTTAGTGATTGTTTCCTTAATTATACCTTTCTGTACCTAGCCTAATTACTTGCTCTGATTGAAATTATTTCCTTATTTATGCTCCGGTCATACATAATCCCTTTCCTTACTTGTTTCCTGTCTTTTACCGTTTGAAATGACTCCCTTAATTAAGGGAGTAGTTGGACTGATTGTTGCTCTAATTGGTTCTGAGCTCCATAACTTACTGCCTAATTGTGTTTCTTACCTTATTTTACTAGTTTCAAACTACTATATATATGTATACACTCACCAACACAATGTACGGATACATACTCATACACTAAACTCAACACACACGAACACATTAGTTCAAACTCTATCTCTTACACTCAAAAGCTTTCTGCTCTCTTTCTGTGTCACTTACTATTATTCTGAGTTAGCTGGCTGCAAGCCAAGGCTAACTATTGTGCTCTCCTGCCCCTTCACCTTTGTGTTTATTGTCCCTTTACTGGTATGTTCTGATTTTCAATTTAAGTCCCAAAACCAACATGCTCCTTTTAATGCTTTAGTTTATCATGTTCCTGATTTGTTTCTATCTATTGTTTCGCTGTTCAATATGTAATTGACCTCTTTGCATTATTGCTTCGTCTAGTATGCTAATTATGTCTTAAATCTTTAGGATTAGCATGTTCTTATAAACTTGTAATCTGATTCAATATGACTGAATTCTATTTTGATGCTTGTGTACTAGTAGCCTAGTTCTGGTATGCCTTATTGATTTGTTACCCTAAGTTGCCTTGATGCTATGCTCAATCATGTTTAGTGCTTCTATGTCCTCCCTGCTGCTATGAAATCCTATACTATGTCATCTCCCAATCCCATGAACCCCCTAAGCACTTCTGATTCTGTGACTATGTTCTAATTAGCATTCCTGAATTCATGTCTCACTATTTACACTATTAGCTACCCCTTAGTTGCAAGAGACTTATGTTTATTACATGTGTTCTATGCGTCCTCAATCCCCATCACCCCTGTGTGTAGGTTTGTTCTTCCTGTTTTGGTTCTGTGTTCTTTAAGTATTGCTGAGTTTGATTTTGGTTCTATGTTTGATCTGCTGTTGTTTAATAATATAACTCCCTCTCTTTTCAAAAGTTGTTTTACTGAATGACTCCCTCTTTTATTTCACAAAATTGTTTCAAGCAAGTCCCTTTTAACATTGTTTCCTTACTAAAGCCTTTTCAAAACTATGTCAAGCACTCTCACTCTACTCCTAGGTCCTTATGTTCTGCCCCTCTAATGTGTGACTGCTTAGGGATCCCTATGAGATATGTTTGAACTCTGATACATTAGGGTTGGCACTTCCACACTGCACTTACTCAATTATGGTTGTGAAGTCTGGGTGTGAGCACTGCCCCGGATCCCTTGAGGTCCTTAGGGAACTCAGACACACTCGGATATGAGAAAGGCCATGAAACATTTGGGCATTTGAGGTTCTGAGAATTTGGGCCTGTTTTCAGGCTCCCTATAGTGTAACTTCTTATTTCTCTTGTCTATTTATGTAGTTCATTCAATATTTGTTTGTAATAATTGTTGTAAATGAATATTAGGGATGGGTGGTGAAAAAGGGAGGGTAGCTATGTCTGTTGTCAATATCCATGGGGGTAGAAACCATGCTTTAGGTTTACATTTCCTATGTGCGCTTTAGAATCCATGTTTAGGGCCAATACATTCTAAGCATGCCATGCATTAGATATCATGTTCTTAGGTTTCCTTTTTTCAGCATCTCATTTGACATTATTTTCATCACTTAGAAATCCTGCTTCTAGGCTAAATAACAACATTAACATGAAAACATTTGCTACTGCATATTCTGAAATCATGCTATAACTCTCTGTGCATCTAGAAATCAAATTTTTTTAGGACTTTTTCATATAAATCATTCTGCATCTTATCATGTTCATACTAGATATCCTGTTTTAGGATCTCACTAAGTCACACCTAGCTAAACTACTGATGCATGAAAAAAGGGACATAAGACAGTGTCACATATGATTATCCTTTGTAAGATAAACTGGTAATAACCCATGTGTCTTTGCAACACTTAGAACAACATGCTTTAGGTAAAACTACTTCTAAACTGTATTAATAATTCTGGTAATTATTGTGCATTCCCCCACGCCTAGGCAAGCCTTAGGTAACCAACCTTTTTTTAAAACTGGAAAACTATTTTTTTTTTTTTTTTGTGTTTATGCCTAATGGTTAACAAGCTTAAAATTAGTAGGCAAACTGATTAGGGCCCCTGCTTCTAGGTTTATAAAATTGAAACTCCATATCTTCTGTGTTTTGATATTCACTTAGACATCATGTTTTAGGATCCTGCTTAATAATACTGCCTTTGTTTGTGTTTGAGACGTGTTGTTTACATGAAATNCCCTTAGTGGTTAACAAGCTTAAAATTAGTAGGCAAACTGATTAGGGCCCCTGCTTCTAGGTTTATAAAATTGAAACTCCATATCTTCTGTGTTTTGATATTCACTTAGACATCATGTTTTAGGATCCTGCTTAATAATACTGCCTTTGTTTGTGTTTGAGACGTGTTGTTTACATGAAATATTTGTGGAGGTAAACCTGAGCCTCTTAATTGCTTCTTTCCTGTTTTTATCTGCTAAAGTCCTATTTGTTATTGCTTGTCGCCTAGTATTTTCTCTTTTTAAACATTAGGGGTCTGTCTAGAACTGCCTATAGGTAGAGTTCCTAATCTCCTCCAGGACCATTAAGAAGGGACGGGTCACAGCACGCCTAGAGGTCGTTAAATAAACTCGCTTAATAACCACTAAGGGGTGGGAAGGGTAGACATGGATATGATATCCGATGCTCTAATGCCACGTGTAGACCCTCTTCTGAGGAGTGATTACTGGGCACTGTACTGATGTGATCCTATAGGATAAACAACCTAGGAACCCCCGCCCCCTTATCCCTTACACATGTGTGCTTAGATTGTAAAACCTCCGGAATTTTGTATATGTGCGTAGACTTTAAATCTTTTAAACTTAAGCACATATGTGTGCTTGGACTGCAAATCTTCTCAAAACCTTCATCTATACCTATGTGTTTGTTGCTTATATGTTATCTGTTCACAAAGTTTGTTTGGGCCGGGAACCACAGTTGTGGACTTCGATGGGTGCCTAACACCTTCTCCTTGAAGTAATTTCAAGCCCTTACCCTATCTCTGGCGATCTAATCTGTGTTTGTACATAACCTTTAGTAGGTGCCCTAAAGCACCTTAAAATCATTAGGTTGCGACTCTTCAATTCCTTATCACTTTCCCAAAAGGAAACGAGTTGTCCCAATAATGTCGAATACCCTGACCGATTCGAAAGGGGAGGAAAGAGGGGGCGCGACAACATGGCAACTTTGCTGGGGATTATCCTAGGCTTTTACCATTCTCCAAACTGCTTTGTGAACTTGTGTTTACATTGTTAATACTTGCGACCTTTCCCTTCCCCCCCTTTATGTGCCATTAATTGTCTATCTCTTTCAAATATTTATTCCTTTCAGAATCAAAACTGACATGTTTCTTTTTGTTTTCCTTTGTAACTGCTTTTTAAATTATAATTGTTGTATTTACCCCTTTCATAACGTGCAAATACATGACAACATGCTTTTATTTCTCATTTATTGTTGCATAAATCATGCTCAACATCATATTCCACTCGTGCCTATACAAATCCTATAGCAACACTTGATGAGTGTTTGCGCCCTTCCATTTTATATCACCCCTAAATTCGGAAAGGCTTATTTGCGGTAAAACTAGTCGATCAGCGGTGCAGTCGACGGTTCCGTGCCTTTCCCCCTCAATTTGTCCGCTTGAAGGTACCAGTCTAAAACCCCATAGAAACCCTACTCTGTTATATTGTGCATGCATCATAGTCAAATCTAGCTGGGTTAACGTGTCGTCCGCATGATAAACCTTTAAGACAGCCTTATCCAAAAGTCCACCGGGTTTTTCATAATCCCGACAGACGCAGTCACGTTCTGTGCATTTATTTGGAGAACTAAATGCATGCATGCTAATCATAAGTGTATAAATAGTCGATTCTGGCGGGGTAAGGGTCTAACCTTATCTATTTTGCAGAAAATGAGGCATGAAGTCCCCAGGTTCAGCATGGTCCAAAGAATACCACCACTATTGTTGGATTGGCGGGAAGACCTCTCGCCCAGTGACAAATACCATGTGAAGAGGGTCCTCGGGAACTTGCCCTCTTTACTAGATATTCAACCAAACAACATGTTGATCGAAGCAGCCACTATGTTCTGGGACAGAGAAAGGTCTGTGTTCCTTTTTGGAAACATAGAAATGACCCCCCTCTTGGAGGAGATAGGGGGCTTTGGGGATTACCTTGGGACAGTACAGATTTGTTGGTACCGGAGAACCGTGCCGCTAGGGGGTTCCTAAAAATTATGGGTTTGAAGAAGAACGATGGTTTAGAGTGCCTGATCGAGTCCTACATACCTTTTGATTATCTGTATGAACGATACGGCTATAGCAAATCCTATCATATCTTCCACGACGAGTTCTCTGTTACTTCCTTGACTCATATTCACCGCAGGGTTTTTGTGTTCGTTGTTTGCTTCCTGGGTCTGATGGTGTTTCCAAGCAAAGGAGACGGATTCACACTAGACTGGCTATGCTAGCCAAAACCTTAATGGAAGGGATCGAAGGGAAAACATATACCATTGTCCCTATGATCATAGCAGACATATACCGAGCCTTGGACCACTGCCAGAAGGGGGCCAAACACTTTGAGGGTTACAATTTGCTACTACATGTTTGGTTATTGGAGCATCTCCAGAGAGGCCAATATCGTCAGGAATTTCCATGAAGGGAGTGGAATGATCATATAGCCTTCCACCACCCTAAGAGGATGAGCTACATCCCTGATAGGTTTGCTCAACCGGAAAATTCTACAGAATGGGCGCAATTTTTTGATAATTTGACCGAGGATCAGGTTCAATGGATGTTCAAAGGGTTCCCTACCAGTGAATTCATCATCAGATCGAGGGACGCTCCGCACCTGGTGTTGATTGGTTTAAGGGGCATATATCCCTATGTTCCCATAAGGGTCATGAGACAGGCGGGTAGAAAGCAAGTTATACCGTGAGTCTCCAAAATGAGTCATTACAGGGCAGATTTTCAGGACAACGATATCTCGTACAAATGTGATGCTCAACATCTGTGGCATCTCAAGGTTATTGTCGAAAAGGACACCATCTAGCCCAACAGATACCACGCAGGTCATGTACGCTTTTACCTATCATGGTTGGAAGATAGCATAGCAGGGATAATTGAGCCAGGAATCAGTAGAAACTAGGTCATAGATGAAGCGACTGAGGCTCAGGTGAAATACAATAATCTGCGCAAAAGGGTTCGTGAGTCCGAGACCGAGCATCTGGAGCAACACAAGACTAATATGGAACTGATCGATGAGTGGAAGGAAAGGGCCATCAAATCTAGTGAAAGGTTGGAATATTTGAGCAGGGTCTGATGGAGCTAGAAGCAAAGACAAGAAAAAGGGTCACCGACTGCTAGAATGCTGAGGAAAACGAAGGAGGGCATCTAGTAAGGGTATACCTGTTGTTGGGCATGTACGACCTGGGGAACCTGATTGATAGAACCAAGAAGACCAAGCCTGGGGAAGGTCCTTCGGGGACTAAGTAGTCTAGGTATCCTTTTCATTGCTTTTACTAATGTAATAAGGCCAAGTGTCATTAGTGACTTTATTTCCTGCTCATTATTTTAGTATCGTTTTGGACTCGTCTATTTTACATTAATGAAATGAGGAATTTGCATCTAAGTTCTCCAAAATCAACTTGTCACTAGGCCTACCTCTGTGATAACAACATAATAGGGGTCCGAGAACTACTAAAGAAAATCAAGAAACACGCGGAAGCTAAAAGAAAAATAAAGAAACAAAAAAGATGGAAAATTAAAGATAGATTGAATTCAAGAAAGAGTTTCATGAATTCAAGAAGTCTATTCTTGGAGTTGAATCCTAACAACAACAATTAGCTACAAAGAACTAATCGCCTTTGGTAGAGACTTAAAATAAGAAATAGATTGTGAAACCCGACCCATTAGAATAACAAGAACAACAATAAGACTAAACTTATCACCTTTTTTGAATACCTAGAAGTGATCTAAGATTTCGAAAGAATTTAATCTTACCACCTTAAGTTGAGTCTTGAAGGTTGTAGAATAAATCCAAGAGTGTCCACACACAAGAGTGCAAGAAAAATCTCACAATTTTTATTGATATTGTATATAATAATCTAAGTCTAAAAACAAAGAAGAGACCCTTTATATAGAGAGGGGTCACGAAATTTTACCTAAAAAAATAAGGAACTAAAGTCCTAAACTACTTTGGACAACAAGTCCAACTACCTTAGGAAAAGAAAAATACTAGGAAGCAAAAACCAAGGCACTCTTGGAAAGTACTTCAAACAATCTTAGGAAAAGGAAAACATAACATTAACTAACTAGGAAAGCAATAAATATAAACAAAGAACTAATCGTCTTTCGTAGAGACTTAAAAACAAGAAATACATTGTGAAACCCGACCCTTTAGAATAAAAAGAACAACAATAAGCCTAAACTTATCACCTTTCTTGAATACCTAGAAGTGATCTAAGATTTCAAAAGAATTTAATCTTACCACCTTAAGTTGAGTCTTGAAGGTTGAAGAATAAATCCAAGAGTACCCACACACAAGAGTGCAAGAAAATCTCACAATTTTTATTGATATTGTATATAATAACCTAAGTCTAAAAACAAATAAGAGACCCTTTATATATATAGGGGTCACGAAATTGTACCTAAAAAATAAGGAACTAAAGTCCTAAACTACTTTGGACAACAAGTCCAACTACCTTAGGAAAAGAAAAGTACTAGGAAGCAAACACCAAGTCATTATTGGAAAGTACTTCCAACAATCTTAGGAAAAGGAAAACATAACCTTAACTAACTAGGAAAGCAATAAATATAGTCCCCTAATATATGGAAATATGTCCCAAACCAATCTTGGATAGAATCATGAAAATCTGGAAATCTTGAAGGAAATTTGCAAGCAACTAGGCACCAACTTGCACTCATCATCTAGCACGACTATTGTACCCTTCTTGGACATCAAGTAAGTCCTCTTTATCCTATAAAAACTATCTTTATGTAGGACTTCATGGGCTGCAAGTTTGGACACACTTTAGGTGCCAAATTGGTCCAACAGTGGCCTGATTTGGACCTTCTTCAGAGGATGTTTCTTGGGATCTAATCCACCTCTTCTTGTACATGAATTTGGGACATAAAATAATTATAACACATATATTATAACTCATATCCTTTCCTTAAGCTCTTCCTCCCAATTAACAACTTCTTTACTTGCACTTGATGTCTAATGACCTTGTTTGGCAACACTTTAGCTTGACATCTTGTTAAAGGCCCTATTTGAGATTCCAAAGCTTCATTCTTGTCCTTGAATAGATTTGAGCTTCCTAGGATGCTATCATTAACGAGGCTCCCAAACTAGGACACACTTTTATTCCTGCACTATGTGTTTAAATACTGCAATATTTTCTCATGATCCTAACTGACTTGGCTACCTCTTATTTTTTATTTTTGTTTCTCTTTTGATTATTCCCCTCCCCAAAGGTTGGTTCGTGCATTCTGGCCTCATCATCATATCACACAAGATCTAGGGGCCCTCCACCTCCTCCTCCTCCTAGTCCACTTAAAGGCAAAGGCAAAGGCAAAATGGAAGATTTGGGCAAAATCAGACATGAAAACACAACGCCAGTGGAACGAACAGAAGCTCTTGACAATCAAGGTACTCAGGTTCAGAATGATGCTATGTCACAACTCGAGAAAATGTTGTTGAAACTCCAAGGGGAGCTTGAGCATGTCCGGAACTTGGCAAATTTATCATTCTCACTCAGTGTCCCAGATGTCATTAAAAATCCCATACCTACTCAGAACACCCCAAACAAACAGAACCCTCCCACAACTCATCATCATACAACTCCACCGAAAAAAAAAATTATCCCACCACAGCACCAGCACAACACTTTCCACGCTCCAAGAAATACCCTGCTAATTATACCTGAACCACAAGACTCCACAAGTGACCACCTCTATGCTCAAACCCCAGGTCATCAGAACAACCCCATATACGTGGAGACTTTACCTCACTCCACCCAATACATTTCTTACACACCTGAATCCAGTGAGAAAGATATGCTCATTAAGAATTTGGCCGAGGAACTCAAGAAGCTGACTAGTCGAGTTTAGGGCATTGAAGGGATTAAGGGAGTCGAAGGGTTGAACTACGAAGATCTCTGCATACAGCCCGGTGTCGAACTACCAAAGGGTTACAACCCTCCTAAGTTCAAAATGTTCGATGGTACAGGTGATCCCAGGGTCCATTCGAGGACCTATTGTGATAAATTGGTTGGAGTAGGAAGAGATGAGAAGATTCGCATGAAATTGTTCATGAGGAGTCTCACATGAGATGCTTTATCTTGGTACATCAGCCAAAACCCTAAGAAGTGTTCCGACTGGGTAAGTATGGTGTCAGACTTCATGGACCGATTCAGGTTCAATACAGAGAACGCACCAGACGTGTTCTACATCCAGAACCTTAAAAAGAAGCCCACCGAAACGTTTCGCGAGTATGCCGCTCGCTGCAGGTCTGAAGCAGCCAAGGTCAGGCCTGCACTAGAGGAAGAGCAAATGAACAAATTCTTCGTCCGGGCACAAGACCCGCAGTATTATGAGAGGTTAATGGTGATTGAAAACCATAAATTCTCTAAGATCATCAAGCTGGGTGAGATAATTGAAGAAGGTATCAAGAGTGGAATGGTCACTAACTTTGAGGCCCTACAGGCCACCAACAAAGCCTTGCAGTCTGGCAGTATATCCAAGAAGAAAGATGCAGGAACGGTAATGGTTACACAAAGACCCAAATCCCCGTTGGTATACAGAACTTCCCCACTCACCTATCAAGAACCCTCACCCACCTATCAGTCAGCACCTCCATCAACATATCAGCCATATCCACCGTCTACATATCAGCCTACTTCCCCAAGATATTCCCAACCAGCTCCTGTTTATCATACCTACAACTCTCAGCCATCTCACTTTCAATCACCCCCTGCTCGCCAAAATTTCCCGAGACATCGATCCAACTTTGATCGCAGACCTCCTAAACAATACACTGCCATTGCTGATCCTATCGACCAGCTGTATGAAAGATTAAAAGTTGCTGGTTATGTCACTTATATCCCTGCTATAACCCCTGAAAATCCATCCCAATGGGTCAATCCAAACAAGACATGTGCATACCATTCTAGCATGAAGGGGCATACAATTGATGAATGTCGCTCATTGAAGGTTTAGATCTAGTCTATGATTGACAACAAGGTCATCCAAGCAAAAGAAGCTTCTCCCAATGTTCGCAAAAATCCGCTTCCAGACCATAGGGGTGTCAACACGATAAAGATAGAAGAAGATTGGGACCCAGAGGGGTCGATCGGGTTAATCATAGAAGGTGATGACCCAAAGAAGCCAACAATCACTCTTAATCCCATCATAGTCCATATTCATCCATCCGGAGACGTCGAGGTAACTGCGTCACTCCCATTCAAGTTTGAAACGGCACCACCTGCAAACACACATTTGCCGTTCGAGGTTGAAGTTATGCCGCCTGCTAAGGCACCCATTCCATTTGAAGTAAATATAGCTGCACCGATCACAGTGACGATGTCAACCGCACTGTCTTTCAACAATAAGACCATACCTTGGGATTACACGGCTGAAGCAAGAAGGAAAAGTAAAGTCAGAATAGAAGAAGGTGGTGTTGCACAGGGGATGACAAGGACCGGCAGGGTCCATACACCTGAACACTTGGCAGAGTCTAGCAAGAATGCTTCCAACATGCCACCCGTCATTGAGACACGCCCAGATAATCTTTGGAGGAAGGTGCAGGCTAGGTAATACTCAGTCATCGATCATCAGAAAAAACTCCAACCCAGATATCCATTCTGTCATTGCTGCAGAATTTAGAGACACACAGGAATGCTTTGATGAAAGTGTTGAACGAAGCATATGTGCCAAATAACATAACTAGTAGAGAAATGGCCAAAATGGTAGGTCAAGTACTGGAGAGTCACAAGATCACTTTCCACGAGGACGAGTTGCCGCCTGAAGGGCTAAGTCATAACAAAGCATTACACATCACTGTGCAATGTGAGGACTACTTCATCACCAGGATTCTGATCGACGGGGGATCCAGCCTCAACATCTGTCCATTGACAACACTCAAGAAATTGGGCAAGGGTTGCACGAGATCAAAGAAGTATCTATGAATGTAAAGGCTTTCGACAGTTCTCAGAGGTCTACCATCGGCGAAATCAGTCTTTGTCTGCAGATGGGACCTACATGGTTCGAAATTGAATTTTACGTGATAGACATATTGACATCCTATAATCTGTTGTTGGTACGCCCATGGATATATGCCGTTGGGGCTATGGCATCAACATTTCATCAGGCAGTGAAATTTGAATGGAAACACCAGGAAGTAATCATCCACGGAGATAGAAGAAACCCTATCTATAGTCGCCAGACCATCCCGGGGATTGAGGGTAGAAGAAGGCTGGGTGGAGAAACCTACCACCACATTGAGCGGGTCAATGCAGTGGATAAAGACAAATGGTGGGATATTAAGATCGAAAGCATACTGAACTGGAGTGGATACGAGCCTGGCAGAGGACTCGGGAAAAATCTTCAGGGGATTCCCAAACCAATACAGTTGAAGCACCATGGCACCACTTTTGGGTTGGGATACAAATACACTTGGCACGAGTACGAAGACTGGTTTCCACCATGGCGTGGTCCCTACTATCCATTGGAACAGCCTATACCATATTTGGAGCAGACTTTCCGGCAAGCCGATATCACATGGGGGTCAGAAGAAGAAGAAACTCTAGCAGCTTTGAAAGATCTATTCCTGGAAGATGGTGACATGGACTGTTGTGTTATTGTTGAGAAGTAGGAAGAGGAAGGCCCTACCATCCAAACTCTGAGCAAGGATCATTTCTCAAGAATTAGACTCTCAGACCATCCAGGGCCCGACGAGTCCCGGGGTAGCAAGGCTGAACAAGCATTGTTTATTTCATTTTGCTAATGATTTCCTTTTCCGCATTTCCATTTTTTGCATTTTCCAATAAAATCTCCAATGTTCCAAAACATTCGAAAATCACTTTTATGTTTCAACGAATCTGTATTCATTTATTATCATTTTCTCTCATTATTTTATCTTACAACATTACTATTTCTTGTCTTGATGAACCAATGACTGTGACATGCAATGAGACAACGCAACAAAAGGACAGTGATTTAGAAGAAGAAGATACCATACCCGATGAAATTATCAGAGAAGTTGAGGATTTTGAAAATAGACCTAAGTCCAATCTGGACGAAACCGAGATAGTCAACCTGGGAGATTCAGAAACTGTCAAGGAAACTCGCATCAGCATTCATCTATCGCCATCAGAGAAAGTGGAATACACACAATTCTTGAAAGAGTATGAAGACATATTTGCATGGTCGTACGATGACATGACTGGTCTAAGTACATCCATTGTGGCTCACAAGTTACCAACCAATCCAATGTGCCCGCCGGTAAAGCAGAAACTTAGAAAATTCAAGCCTGATATGAGCCTGAAAATCAAAGAGAAAGTTACCAAGCAAATCAACGCCAAGGTTCTCAGGGTAGTTGAATATCCGACATGGTTAGCCAACATCGTGCCAGTGCCCAAGAAAGATGGAAAGGTCAGGGTTTGTGTCGACTACCGGGATCTCAACATGGCCTGTCTGACGGATGATTTTCCTCTCCCGAACATACACATCTTGATTGAAAATTGTGCAAAGCATGAAATCCAATCGTTCGTGGATTGTTTTGCTGGTTACCACCAGATTTGGATGGACGAGGAAGACGCTGAGAAAACAGCTTTCATTACGCCGTGGAGAGTTTACTATTATAAAATGATGTCGTTCGGCCTAAAGAATGTTGGGGCCACTTATATGAGAGCTATGACCACTATCTACCATGATATGATACATAAATAAATTGAGGTGTATGTGGATGACGTCATCATCAAGTCCAAGAGAGCCACCGACCATACATCAGATTTGAGAAAATTGGCTGCGAAAGTACAACTTGAAGTTAAAACCCGCAAAGTGTGCATTCGGAGTTCTTGCTGAGAAATTGCTTGGGTTCATTGTCAGCCGCCGAGGAATAGAACTGGATCCATCAAAGGTCAAATCCATCCAAGAATTGCCACCGCCAAAGAACGAGAAAGAGGTGATGAGTTTCCTAGGACGCCTTAACTACATCAGCCGATTCATAGCCCAGTCCACGGTTATATGTGAACCGATCTTCAAGATGTTAAAGGAGGATGCTGCAACTAAATGGACCGAGGATTGTCAAAAAGCTTTCGACAGAATTAAGGAATACTTGTCAACGCCACCAGTCTTGGTCCCGCCAGAGCCAGGTAGACCCTTGCTACTCTACCTTGCGGTATTAGATGGAGCTTTTGGATGCGTTTTGGGGCAGCACGAGGAGACAGGAAGAAAGGAACATGCTATTTATTATCTGAGTAAGAAGTTCACTCCACATGAGGCACGGTATTCTCTACTTGAACATACATGTTGTATCTAACCTGGGTAGCCCAGAAGCTGAGGCATTACTTCTGTGCCTACACAATGTATCTCATATCAAGGATGGATCCCTTGAAAAATATCTTTCAGAAGCCCATGCCCACTGGCAAACTGGCCAAATGGAAAATCCTGCTGAGTGAGTTCGACATTGTCTATGTGACTCAGAAAGCGGTCAAGGGGAAAGCACTAGCAGATCATCTTTCCGAGAATCCCGTGGGAGGAGAATACGAACCCTTGAAAATGTATTTTCCCGATGAAAAAGTGTCATTCATAGGGGAAGACATTGCAGAATCCTACGACGGGTGGAGAATGTTCTTCGACGGAGCATCCAATTTCAAAGGAGTTGGCATTGGAGTTGTCCTGATATCAGAAATAGGTCAAACATTACCCGGTATCTGCCAAACTCAGATTTCCCTGCACCAACAATATGGCGGAATATGAGGCCTACATCTTAGGGCTCATTTTGGCCATTGACATGAATATCCAAGAGTTTCTAGTAATTGGTGACTCAGATATGCTAATACACCAAGTACAAGGAGAATGGGCTACCAAGAATTCCAAGATATTTCCATATCTGCACCATATGCAGGAATTGAGAAAAAAGTTCACAAAGACAGAATTTTGGCACGTCCCCAGAATTCAAAACGAGTTTGTAGATGCATTGGCCACTCTATCATCCATGATACAGCACCCAGATAAGAACTTCATTGATCCTATTCCAGTGAAGATCCATAACCAGCCGGCATGCTGTGCCCACATTGAAGAAGAAGCATAAGGGAGACCATGGTTCCACGGCATCAGGGAATACTTGTCAAAAGGAAAGTACCCAGAGCTTGCAAATCACACTAAAAAACGCACGCTCCGGAGATTGTCCAACAATTTCTTTCTCAACGGGGGAAACCTGTGCAGGAGGACTCTTGACTTGGGATTATTAAGACGTGTCGATGAAAAGGAAGCCTCCAGACTACTTGAAGAGATACATGCTGGGACTTGTGGCCCACACATGAATGGTTTTGTCTTAGCAAAGAAAATACTCAGAGCTGGTTACTTCTGGATGACCATGGAAACGGACTGCATCCAATATGTCCGGAAATTCTATCAATGTCAGGTACATGCAGATATGATAAAGGTATCCCCAAATCAGCTCAATGCAACAATCTCACCTTGGTCGTTCGTCGCCTAGGGAATGGACGTTATTGGACCAATCGAGCCCACAACCTCAAATGGACACAGGTTCATCCTAGTAGCTATTGATTACTTCACCAAATAGGTCGAAGCGTCATCATACAAAGCAGTGACTAAGAAAGTCGTGGAAGACTTTGTATGTGATCGTATCATTTGTCGATTCGGGGTTCCAGAGTCAATCATCACCGACAACGGCTCCAATCTCAACAGTGATCTGATGAAAGCCATGTGCGAGACTTTCAAAATCAAGCACAAGAATTCCACAGCCTATAGACCACAGATGAATGGAGTTGTGGAAGCCGCCAACAAGAACATCAAAAAGATATTGAGAAAGATGATATAAAATCACAAACAGTAGCATGAAAAATTATCATTCGCCTTATTGGGATACTGCACCACAGTCCGCACATCAACCGGGGCAACTCCTTATTTACTGGTTTATGGTACGGAAGTTGTTATCCCTGTCGAAGTGGAGATCCCTTCCTTAAGAATCATACAAAAAGCTGAGCTCAGCGACGCAGAATGGATAAAAGGCCGCTACGAGCAGTTGGCCCTCATAGATTGGAAAAGGATGAATGCAATATGTCATGGTCAACTTTATCATAATAGAATGTCCAGAGCCTTCAACAAGAGAGTCAAGACAGTTCACACCGGGGAAGCTGGTGTTAAAGAAGATTTTTCCACATCAAGACGAAGCCAAAGAGAAATTTTCTCCCAATTGGAAAGGTCCGTATATGGTTCACCGAGTATTGACAGGAGGAGCTCTCATACTTGCAAAAATGGACGGAGAAGTTTGGCCAAAGCCAATCAATTCAGATGCAGTCAAACAATATTATGTGTAACTTTCTATGCTATAATTTGAACTACGCCTGACCTGATTCCCGTTTAAGAGGGGATACATAGGCAGCCCTATGGGTTCGGTCATAATTCAATAAAAATCTCATTTCCCCCGCAATTGGAAACTGGGGAAGAATTTTGAGAAGGACCCTCAAAATTCCGAAGCAGGTTCAGCTGATCGCAACATGAACAACGGTCAGAATCATCAACCATCTAACTGGGGCAGAATTTTGAGGAGGACCCTCAAAATTTCGTAGCATTAGTGGTTGCAATGTATTGAACCATGTCACGGTCGTCGGTTTATCTAAATTCCTCAAAATATATTTTACTATGTCTTTATAAAATCATGCACGTCTTCAAAATATAGCTCTGTTTATCCAAACGCTACCCTAATCATGCAAACAGAATCATCAGACCAAGCAAAGCAGGACAAGCAAAGCCAGTGGGGACACGAATCAACCTCCCCTATCTATAAAACTCACGAGTTTTCTTTGGATGCAGGGATAAAGGATAGACATGCCACAAAATCACAATCCTCACAACAATCGCGTTATCGAAATCTTCTACCAGCTAAGAAATTCTGCTACTATCTGCTATTCATTCTACTTTCTACATAAGGCTAATCTCTGTTTTCCCTTGCATAAGGCTAATCTCTGCCTTCATCCTATATAAGGTTGAGCTCTACCTCCCCCATTTGCATAAGGCTAATCTCTGCCTTCCCTTTGCATAAGGTTAATCTCTGCCTTCCATTTGCATAAGGCTGATCTCTGCCTTCCCTTGCATAAGGCTAATCTCTGCCTTCATCCTGCATGAGGTTGAGCTCTACCTCCCCCATTTGCATAAGTCTAATCTCTGCCTTCCCTTTGCATAAGGCTAATCTCTGCCTTCCATTTGCATAAGGCTAATCTCTGCCTTCCCTTGCATAAGGCTAATCTCTGCCTTCATTTGCATGGGACTAAGCCCTGTCCCGCGTCTTGCATGAGACTAAGATCTGTCTCCACCTTGTATGAGGTTAAGCTCTACCTCCTCATTCGCACAAGGCTAATATCTGCATTCATTTGCATGAGACTAATCCCTATCCCGCATCTTACATGAGACTAAACTTTGTCTCCATACCTGCATGAGGCTAGGCTCTGCCTCTGATTTACATTCTTTTCATCGAGACTAATTGATGTCTTTCCAACATTATCTACTTTGCTCTTCTTTCGGGCTAAGCTCTTCCCTCCACTTCGCAAGACTAAGATTTGTCTTGTTGACTTCATATTATTGCATCTCATGGGCTGAAATATCTCCAACCTATCTAAAGGCGTCATAGTCTAAAGGCATCATCCATATATCTTGAAGACACCATGTCATGGCTTGAGGATCTCTCTCGACTTGCATATCATTATTCAAAGGTGTCATAGTTCAGAGGCACCATCCTCATGGCCTGGGACATCATGGTCTAAGGACGTCATCCCTAACCGTCCAAAGACGACTTTCATAGTCCAAAGGGAACCTGCATCATGTTTAAATTTCTGCACAATATATGCTTGTAGCATCTTCGTTTGCAGGTGACTCGGCAAGCAACTTCTATCCCATCGGGAGCGATCTCGCTCCAGTTCCTTCAATTATCTCAAAACCTGGCCTCTCACCATAACTAATCCTTCACCTATCTCGAAACATTATGTCCGTTCTTGTGATGACTTCAACGATATATTTCGCCGATGAATCCAGAACTACACACAACCTGATTCCTGTAAAACCAGGGATATGTAGGCAGCTCAGAGCCAAGAGTGCGGCCTAAATCTCTCAAACCGTTTTGCTCGGTCAAAATTGGCCATCATATCTTTACCCGACAACTCTTTCATCCTTTCTGGGTAAAGAGGGGCAGCTGTTGATACCTAACTTTTACCAAAATAATTTTTTTAATTGCATATATGTCTTCAAAATCATGCATTAGCATCAATTGGTATTTTTCCATAATTTTTCATATTTTTATTAATTTGCCCAGTATTTTATTTCTAATAAATAATCATAAAATTGCATCACAAACGACTTCCAAATATTTCTTGATTTATTATTTATATTTATGGACCTATTGAGCCCAAACTATTTCATAATTAGCCAAACTGGCACCTTTTGGCTATAATTGCAATAACTTTATAATTATAGCCCAATCATATAATTTTTGTACCATTTTTTCACCAGAAATTAATCATTTATATTTTAAATACTAAATAATCTTTTTAAAACTATTGTCTATGCATAAAATTCATTTTTATAATTATTAGCTATTTTTACAAATTATTTTAATTAATTTAAGATGGGTATTTAACAAAGAGCCACTTTTATTTCAATTCTAGCCTAATTAAACCAGCTCTCAAACCTTATTAAATCAACCCAACAGACCCCAAGCCCCAATTCCTAAATCTACCCGACCTAGTGCGGATTTAATCTTGGTTGTTGATCNCTCTCATTCTATCCGCCGACACCCCTCTCCTTCTCTCTCAAGATTCCCTCTGCCCAAACCCTAATCCCCTCGCCATTTCTGGTTCACCAGTAACAATGGTAGTTCCACCACCACCACCCCTGGCCTCTATGGCTCCTCTCCATGGCCTGATTCTTGCATCCCTGAGGTCCTCAGGGACCAGTTGGTTTTTTATTCACCCTCCCCGGGTCCGTGCTCACCATTCTCAGGCAACTATGGCCCTTCTAAGTAAGATCGATATATTCTCTTGCTAGACCTATGGTTTCTAAGCAGGTCTCTCCCCATCTTTGGGTTATTCCTCTCAAAACCCTAATTTCATCTCTTACTCTTTAGATCTGTAATAGATCTGAGCGTATTCCGAGTTATTTTACTATTTTCTGTAAAAAAACTTTCTGTTTTTCGAAGCATCTCTTCATCTTCATAACTAGGGTTTCTGAGCTTCCTTTTCAAAATGGTTTTCTCTGATTTTTAAGGTGTTATTCTATGATTTTTATTGTGTTTAAACGATTTTCATTTGGTTTCTCCCTTTACCTAACTCGTTTGGTTGAAAACCCCTAATTATTTGGTTTAATCATTGGGTTCTGAGTTCGTCTTTACTGTTCGTTCTCTCAACTTGTTTGCATGTTTGACTCTCATGAATCTGCTTAGATTAATCTGAGTATTTTGTGATTTCTACCCTATTATGTTTATTAGGGTTTCTGATTCCTGCTTCTTTCGCTTATATTACGTTTGTTCTACTAATTCCTCTAGTCATTACGATTTTCTGGTTGAATCCCTTATTCTACGTGATTTGTACCACTGTGTCCATTAGGGTTTCTGATTTTTTGCTTCTTCTTTCCTACTATGTATTTATTTCGTTTGTTCATAAATTTTTGTGTTAACTCTCCCCTTAATCATCACTGTTCCTATTTGAATTCCGAATTTTCTGTGATTAACACCTTTTACTGATTTCCTGTGATGATATCTTTACTGATTTCCAACCTGTAAACTATTTTCTTACCTTATTAAGTGATTGACTATTATTAGTTGGTTCTTACTAATTTTTTCCTTAATTAGACCATTCTGTACCTAGCCTAATTACTTGCACTGATTGAAATTATTTCCTTATTTATGCTCCAGTCATACATAATCCCTTTCCTTACTTGTTTCCTGTCTTTTACCGTTTGAAATGACTCCCTTAATTAAGGGAGTAGTTGGACTGATTGTTGCTCTAATTGGTTCTGAGCTCCATAACTTACTGCCTAATTATGTTTCTTACCTTATTTTACTAGTTTCAAACTACTATATATATGTATACACTCACCAACACAATGCACTGATACATACTCATACACTGAACTCAACACACACGAACACATTAGTTCAAACTCTATCTCTTACACTCAAAAGCTTTCTGCTCTCTTTCTGTGTCACTTACTATTATTCTGAGTTAGCCGGCTGCAAGCCAAGGCTAACTATTGTGCTCTCCTGCCCCTTCACATTTGTGTTTACTGTCCCTTTACTGGTATGTTCTGATTTTCAATTTAAGTTCCAAAACCAACATATTCCGTTTACTGCTTCAGTTTATCATGTTACTAATTTGTTTCTATATATTATTTTGTTGTTCAACATGTAATTGACCTCTTTGCATCATTTCTTCATCTAGTATGCTAATTATGTCTTAACTCTTTAGGATTAGCATGTTCTTATAAACTTGTATCTGATTCAATATGACTCAATTCTGTTTTGATGCTTGTGTACTAGTAGCCTAGTTCTGGTATGCCTTATTGATTTGTTACCCTAAGTTGCCCTGATGTTATGCTCAATCATGTTTAGTGCTTCTATGTCCTCCCTGCTGCTATGAAATCATATACTATGTCATCTCCCAATCTCATGAACCCCCTAAACACTTTTGATTCTGTGACTATGTTCTAATTAGCATTCCTGAATTCATGCCTCACTATTTACATTATTATCTACCCCTTAATTGTAAGAGACTTATGTTTATTACATGTGCTCTATGTGTCCCCAATACCCATCACCCCTGTGTGTAGGTTTGTTCTTCCTGTTTTGGTTCTGTGTTCTATAAGTATTGTTGAGTTTGATTTTGGTTCTATGTTTGATCTTTGTTGTTTAATTATATAACTCCCTCTCTTTTCAAAAGTTGTTTTACAGAATGACTCCCTCCTTTATTTCAAAAAAATGTTTCAAGCAAGTCCCTTGTAACATTGTTTCCTTACTAAAACCTTTTCAAAACTATGTCAAGCACTCTACTCTACTCCTAGATCCTTAAGTTTTGCCCCTCTAATGTGTGACTGCTTAGGGATCCCTATAAGATCCCTCTGAACTCTGATACATTAGGGTTGGCACTTCCACACTGCACTTACTCAATTATGATTGTGAAGTCTGGGTCTTCCCGGGATCCCTTGAGGTCCTTAGGGAACTCTGACACACTCGGATATGAGAAAGGCCATGAAAGATTTGGGAATTTGAGGTTTTGAGAATTTTGGCCTATTTTCAGGCTCCCTATAGTGTAACTTCTTGTTTTCTCTTATTTATTTATGTAATTCATTCAATATTGGTTTGTAATAATTGTTGTAAATGAATATCAGGGACGGATAGTGAAAAGGGGAGGGTAGCTATGTCTGTTGTCAATATCCATGGGGGTAGAACCATGCCTTAGGTTTACATTTCGTATGTGCGCATTAGAATCCATGTTCAGGGCCAATACATTCTAAGCATGTCATGCATTAGATATCATGTTCTTAGGTTTCCTGTTTTCAGCATCTCATTTGACATTATTTTCATCACTTATCAATCCTGCTTCTAGGCTAAATAACAACATTAACATGAAAATTGTTGCTACTGCATATTCTGAAATCATGTTGTAACTTTCTGTGCATCTAGAAATCATTTTTCTTTTTAGGAATTTTGCATATAAATCATTCTGCATCTTATCATGTTCATACTAGATACCCTGTTTTACGATCTCACTAAGTGACACCTAGCTAAACTACTGATGCATGAAAAAGGGGACATAAGACAGTCTCACATATGATTATCCTGTGTTAGATAAACTGGTAATAACCCATGTGTCTTTGCAACACTTAGAACATCATGCTTTAGGTAAAATAACTTCTAAACTGTTTTAATAATTCTGGTAATTATTGTGCATTCCCCCACGCCTAGGCAAGCTTTAGGTAACCAACCTTTTTTTTTAAAACTGGAACACTGTTTCTTTTTTTTTTGTTTACTGCCTAATGGTTAACAGGCTTAAGATCAGTAGGCAAACTGATTAGGCCCCTGCTTCTGGGTTTATAAAATTGAAACTGCATATCTTCTATGTTTTGATATTCACTTAGACATCATGTTTTAGGATCCTGCTTAATAATACTTCCCTTGTTTGTGTGAACAACTAATGACCACACTCAAATTATATACTATTTAAGTGTAAATATTCCTTTTAGGTCTAATCTTGATGTTTTAAACTTTTATCTTACTCTTAGTAGATTTTTTTTTTTGAAATAAAAATATTACAAAAAAAACAAAGTTCATATACTTATAGTAAATATTTTATTTGTAAGGAGAAAAAGAAAATTTACAACAAAAAAAT